>SJYX01022112.1:194622-216544 GCA_006410675.1 Oreotragus oreotragus | reverse complement strand
TTCAATAACTCTACAGAGAACCAGGAGGACTAAAGAGACATTAAGAGGCACAATCTGACAGGCCTCTGTCCCACTCCTGATCAGTACAAGAGAAGTTATTGTTTTCGAAATTCAGAAAAGAGAGGATGAACTTGTGATATGTCTGCTGAAGTTTCATTCCTCTAGGCAAAGACCTGCATCCATTAGGAGGAAGGTACCATGAGGAGGAAATAAGGAACAACCTGCGGGGATCCATTTTGCCTAATAGTAGTCTAAATGCTACATATACAGTCACTTAATTGACAGGTATTGTCATATATATGGCCATGGGAAGAGATTTTTCTACCAGAACATAGGAGTAACGGTACTGTAGTAACAGGACACTTTTGTCGAGAAGTCCTTTGCTGCAGTAAGAAATGAGCTGAGCTCGGTCTTTGGTCTCTACTGTGGTCCTGTGGAATGACAGGTTAAGGAAAAGTTTGTACCAGACATCGCCTAAATGGAGTTGAGAAGTACCTGGAAACACTATGCTCCAGGCAGAAGAGCTGCTGCAGGGAAGTTTCTGTATGCGGAATCAGGAAATGCAGGAAGTGGCTGAAACGGCTCTGAACTCCAGTCACAGCAGGATGGGATGAGGTTTGGTGTTCAGCGTGTGCACCAGTCCCCAGGGAGCATCTAAGAACCTGGGAGACAACTTACAAAGATTTGATAACGTTGCTATGAACAAGAGAAAGAAAACAAGTCTTTGAGTAGCTGCCAAGTACTTAAAAGGCTCCAGTGTGAATGAATCTCCAATTTCATCAAATTAAGGTTTTTAGCTACAGGATAGCAAAGGTTCACAAAGGTCAAAGTACATGAAGAATAAAGAGGCCGTGCCCAAAATGAAGACAAACATTTTAGTCAAGAAGAATGTCAAATCTTTGCTTTTACTGTATAATGGAACTTTGTACTGTACTCAATTAAGTTCTTTAGGTCACATATTTAAGTAAAATTTTCATTCCTGCAGAATCATCACAACAAAAAGCACAAAAAAAACACCTCGACGTTTTTGACAAAACAAATTCCAACTTCATAAATATTTAAATAAATCAAACAAAATGCTATTTCAAACTCCAAGAATTAGGCGGATCATAATTCTTTGAGCCCAATAACTTCCCATGAGTTCTGTAATGGAAGTTTAGAGGGCAGAGAGTCATATCTCGGTTTCCTCATCAAATTTTTATCTAAACTGCACCAGAAATAATAACCAAGTAAACACTGGTTCTTGTACAACCATTTTCCATAAATGAAAAAATACTAAAAAAAAATTTAACAGAAATATAAAACAAAGTTTATACCAAACAGAAAAATAAAAGCATTTCCTAAAATTTATGCTTATAACCAAGAAAACTGAGTTGTAAACAAGTTCTCTACTCAGTTTTTGGGTACATCAAACGCTCGATTTCAGGTGAAAAGTGGTACACGATGATTCTAACACTAAAGCAGTCCTCAACTGAAAAGTTAAGGCGACTTCTGTCTACCGCGGTGTGAACAGCAGAGATTAAGGCATTCTGGCTCCAAAAGGCTTATGACACCAAGCACTTACTCGGCTGACTGGTGCCAAGACAAATGACACCTAGCTGTTGGGAATAGGGTTGCGTTCAAAGCATGTGGACAAATGTATTCACTAGGCGCTGTCGCTGACATCTTGGAAAACGTCATAATCTGAATGGACTATAGGAAATGAAATCTTTTATATGTCTTGGTGATGGCTCCTGCAAAATTATGAACCATGTAGCTCTGTACATATAAATAAAACAAATTTAATTCTGAAAAGATACCAAAAGTTTGTTAGAAAGGCCTTGCTACCTAGTATAGACGCTAATAGGAGAAGCCTCAGAAAGACTGCTTTGTAAGATTTTTGTTTCTCATCCCCAAAGATGCCCCTGTCCAGATTCTTCAGCTGCAGAACTGGCCCACTATAATTTAAGCTATACACAATGAAGAACATGGTATCTTTGTAGATCAACCTCTTTCCCCACCAACACCAGGGATTGCTCAGCTACCTATCAGAATCACCATTTGGACTTAAATACCAAACTATGTTTTCTGGTGTTAAATCATTGATATGACACAGACGGTGTGGCACTATTCTCCCATGGAAAGCTCCTTGAGCTGGGAGTCAGCAGACATGGGAATTTAAGCTGTGTGACCACAGGCAAGTCAGTCGGTCTAGGTTTCAAATTTCCTTATCTGACATCCTTTCTCCATCAAAACCTACAAAGTCTTTAGGCTAGACATGCCTGACTGCAGGCAGAAGTCTCTAGTCATCCCCATACCTTGAAATAGACAATTGGCATCTCAAATGTGTGAGAGTGAGAGGGAAAAGGCATGGTTCGGTGCAGCTGGCATGGCCCTCTTTTGACTTCCCATGGTGTGTTTCTGGACAGGAGAGGGGCACTGACTACAAGCCACTGGAGTTAAAACCTGAGTGGCTAACAGTAAAGCCACTCTCTCTCTTCTAACCCTAGGAGTTTATGACCAGGATTCTCCCGTGTGTTCTCAACCTCCCATGCCCTCAATACATACCTTGGGTTCCCACTTCCCACTTAACATTCCCTGGGGACTGCCACTGCTTCTAATAGGTGAGCCTCAACACCAGAAACACGGGGAGGGGACGGCGGTTTTTCTAAGTGTAGTAGATGTCAACCCATCTTTTGACAATAAAATACAATTAACCCTGAACCATGAGCATTTCCCTGTCTTTTCAGCATTTCTTACTGCTGCTGCTGCTAAGTCACTTCAGTCGTGTCCGACTCCGTGTGACCCCATAGACGGCAGCCCACCAGGCTCCCCCATCCCGGGGATTCTCCAGGCAAGAACACTGGAGTGGGTTGCCATTTCCTTCTCCAATGCATGAAAGTGAAAAGTGAAAGTGAAGTCACTCAGTCGTGTCTGACTCTTAGCAACCTCATGGACTGCAGCCCACCAGGCTCCTCCGTCCATGGGATTTTCCAGGCAAGAGTACTGGAGTGGGGTGCCATCGCCTTCTCCATTCTTACTGCTACTCCTGCCCGTATACAGAAACCTATTTACTCATTTTCAAATGATCTATTAAATTTGTTTGATGCTTTGAGCTATTTCAGTTACCCACCAAACAAAGCCCACCTTATGGGAGAAGGTAGGGAAACATTGGCAGATTGGCTGTCTTAGTCAAAGTCAAGTAGCCAAACTGTACAAGACTCTCAAAGGTTCATTCCTTCACTCTTCTAACTTAAATAAGATCTTAACTATTCATTACTAAACAGGCCTCGGTCTAAGTGTGTTGACACTCATTAGTTTGAGATAGCTCTGTCTAAATGATCTGGTCATTTGCAAACAATTCTGAAAGAGCCTTAATAACACAGTGATTCCATAATCCCCATCTAACTGGCAAAGTGTAAAATTAGTTGCCATCAGGTTACCCAGTCTTGGCAGGGTTCTTGCTGGTAGTTTTGTGCTGTTATAGAGAGTGTTCGGAGAAGGCAATGGCACCCCACTCCGTACTCTTGCCTGGAAAATCCCATGAATAGAGGAGCCTGGTAGGCTGCAGTCCATGGGGTCGCTAAGAGTTGGATACAACTGAGCGACTTCACTTTTACGCATTGCAGAAGGAAATGGCAACCCACTCCAGTGTTCTTGCCTGGAGAATCCCAGGGATGGGGGAGCCTGTTAGGCTGTCATCTATGGGGTCACACAGAGTCGGACACGACTGACGTGACTTAGCAGCAGCAGAGAGAGTTACAACCTGACATACTAAATATGTAAAGACTGCTTCTACCAGATTCACTCTGCCTGGAACCCAGTGATTGTCCATCTGGAGAAGTGAAGAGTAGAACTCAAACTTGCCTTTTTCTCTGAACAATCATTCAAAATGAGTTTTCTTCTTTAGAAACAAATTGCGGATAATTGCATAAACTTATATGAAAAACAGCTGTTTCAGTTCATATCACAGTCAAGTATCATATATGACATTTAACTGTCAAAGTGATATTTAACGGTTCATTGACCCTCCATATAACTCTTTGACTGCCTTCTCCAATAAAGGTACCTGATACAAAACCCCAAAAACCCAAATGGGAAACCTGTTCTATCTGGATCAACTATCAGTGATGTTTTCAGATTACATTTTTTTGGTTAATTAGCATATCATCATTGATATAGATATATTAGAATTGATCTAAACAGTCCATCCTAAAGGAGATCAGTCCTGGGTGTTCATTGGAAGGACTGATGCTGAAGCTGAAACTCCAGTACTTTGGCCACCTCACGCGAAGAGTTGACTCATTGGAAAAGACCCTGATGCTGGGAGGGATTGAGGGCAGAAGAAGAAGGGAACAACAGAGGATGAGATGGCTGGATGGCATCACCAACTCGATGGACATGAGTTTGAGTGAACTCCGGGAGTTGGTGATGGACAGGGAGGCCTGGCGTGCTGCAATTCATGGGGTCGCAAAGAGTCGGACACGACTGAGTGACTAAACTGAACTGAACTGAAAGGTGAATCTGGATTTAAAATTTTTACTGCATTAAAAATGCTCTGAGGTTTTTAAACCAAAATCCTCAGCAGTTAAGAGACTCTGGGTTTGTTTCACGATCACTTCATCCTAAGAAAGAAGTTTTAACCATTAATACTCTACATTTAAATGTACTCTGATATTTACTTTCATTTCACCTTCTTCCTCAGTAGACACTTTGCTGACTAACTGAGCAGAACAGAGGAGACATTCCTTATTGTAGGAGAAAAGAAAGGAACTAGGAGCCAGCTCTGCCACTTAATGTCAAAGCAGGAGGCTTTAGAAGAGGGGCTAGGAGGGTGAGGATCTAGTCATATGCAGCAGGTCAGTAATTCACACCTCCTTCTCTGATTTTACCACTAAGAAATGGTTCTGTATTGGATTTTTTTTTTAATTTGGGGATAAGTCTTGTATTTTACCACAAAGAATTTGGTATCATTCACATTCTTTAATTTCACCTTTCAGTCTTTTCTCCTGATGGTTTACACTATCAGCTAAACAGAATTTCCTATAATAAACTGGACTTCAGAGAACATCATGCTCTATAATGCAGGCTTTCCTGGTGGCTCAGATGGTAAAGAATCTGCCTGCAATGAGGGAGACCTGGGCTTGATCCCTGGATTGGGAAGATCCCTGGACAAATAGCCATCCACTTTAGTATTCTTGCCTGGAGAATTCCATGGACAGAGGAACCTGTCAGGTATACAGTCCATAGGGTTACAAGGAGTTAGACATGACTGAGTGTTTCACAAGTGCTCTATAAATGCTTAAACAATACCACTGTTTAGCTACTGTTACATTAAGGCTCCAGAGAACTATGATGACTGCAGAGATGGCTCAGCTCAGTTTCAACAACTGGTCTCTAATTTTCTTGTTAAGTCTTCAAGAAACTGCCTACACTGAAAGATAGCTTCATCTCATCTTTTTTTTTTTTTTTTTTAATGTAAAAGGGTTCACATGAGCAAAGATTCATGGTGTGGATTTTCTTAGTGATCCTAGTATTTCAAAGGATTAATGACGGTGAAGATTGGAGCCGTAGATTCTCTCTATGGTATAGAAGTTTTCAAACAAGGAAAAGCAGCCTTAAAAGTCAGACATCCTCTTTCTGAAGACAGCTGCGACAATTTTTTGCTAAGTATGGATCACAAAACATTAGTTTTTCAGCTTACATTTATCAGTCATGATATATACAAGAAAAACATTTATAGAAACACAGAAACTAAAAAGTCCTTTAAATTTCTACATTGAACAAAGGCAAACAAAACACTAAGAAAAATAGACATCATCAATGAAAATGATAATGAATGTTAGAAATCAATACTTAAACAACAAAGGGGACTGTGAGCATAATAAAGCTAACAAAGGGTTGCACAGAAAGACAAAGGCATCAACTTTGTCTTGAAACTTTGTCAACAAAATACTGTTTTTGTCTCAATACCTCCTTCTTGGTTTGACTTGGGAAGGCATCACGCCCTAAGCCTCTGGTTGACTTTTTCCTCCCCACCGCCCTCATGTTTCCATCTTTTTCACACTGGGGTACCAGTGCAGGAGGCTCTTGGATGTGGCGAGCCTTGCGGCAGCTCCTAAGGCAGCAGTGGCTGTGCTTCGAGGAATGTAGAACTTCTGAGAAATCTGGTGCTCGGGAGACAAAATCAAAGAGAGCTGGTCCACGGCTCCCTGACTTGTATCTTTGAACACTGTAACAGCAGAGCTACTAGAAAAATCTTCATTCTCTAGGCTCTCTGGGGAGCCTTCCACTGAAAAAGAAAGAAAACAAAGGTTTCTTCAGGAGGTCCTCACACTCTCTTGTTCTACATCTTTACTAGCAGCAGTAACAACATCTTATGATCTGTTGTTGTCATTGTTGAATTGCTAAGTCATCTGACTCTTTTGCAATCCCATGAACTGTAACCCACCAGGCTCCTTTGTCCAAGTGATTTTCCAGGAGAGGGTAGCCACTTCCTTCTTGTGACCCAGGAATTGAACCCATGTCTCCTGCATTGGCAGGCAGACTCTTTACCACTGAGCCACCAAGGAAACTCCATCTTAAGGTTAGGTGGTAAAATTACCAATGGCAAATCAAGAGAGAATGAAGCTCAGAAACCAGCCAACAATGGAAAGGAAATGAGGATGGGGGATCATGCATCGAGATTCTTGTCAGTGTGAGACCAAAAGAGGAGGAAGGTCAGAGTGAGGTCAAAGATGAGAGGAAAAACATGTCCTTGTGAACAAGGAAGGGAAGATCTCTTTCTAGGACATCATAAAAATAAACTGGATATAATTCCAATTCCAGGAAAGACTCCTTAAGCTCTCCTGTTTCCTTCCAGCAGTGAGCAAAACAGTGTCCCATAGGCCTTCTCTATTGCCAAAGTCATTCCAATTCCACATCTGCTGGTGTAAAAACAAAACTGAACAAGACTGTGTTTGCTAAGAAATTCCAAAAACCAGTTATCAGCCATAAAAAGAATTCCTTGGGAATGAGTTTAACTAAGAAGAAGGGTCTTTTCCATGAGACAAATTGCTGGGAACGCCAATGCCAAGAGGTCCTAAGAGCAAAGAGGTTAGGAGGCACCTCACGTGTGTACTCTGCACCAGGGCTACTGAAGGAGCTGGTCTATGAACTGTTTGTCACCTGACTGCGATGGGAGGAGCTGGTGCCAGCACCTAAGCCAACACACTGCTTCCTTCAAGAAAGTCCTGCTTTAGGGAAAAAAACCTAGATGAGCTAAGTGAAGTGCTACTGTGGTGTCCATTATCACAAATGCTTCACAGACGAGTGCTGATATGCCGACTACATTCTGAAAAGCACTGCTCTAGACCCTAAAATTACAGACTTCAAAAAAAACTCAGAAGAAGCAGGCACAATATAATATCCTATCCATCTTTCTATCTTTAACATCTAGTGCACTAGGCGTGTGATATACGTGCCATACATTTGTGATAAATTAAGGAGAATTTGACAGGGTATTCTAAAAAGTAAAACTCTGAACACAAGACTATCATTAATGCCCACTGGAGTGAAAAAGAGATCGTGAATCCTAGTGAAATAATGGGTTTTACATGAAGCCATTGATGAGTTCAGATTTTGAAAGGTATAAAAATATGAAAGCAGGGACACATGAAAGAATTTAGGAGTGCAGCAAAACTTCAGCTTCCAGACATGATGCTAATTTAACAGGGATTGAAAAACAATATCTCTTGCTTTAAACAACTAGAAAACTGGACAAAATAAATAAAACAACAGCTCTCAGATGCTGATCAACAAGCTTACGTGACCGCAATCCCTAAGAAATGGGAGACAAATGGAGTAAGCTTTACAAGTGCCTGAGTTCACTGTCAAGATAAAGTCCAGGCTGAAGTACAGGGAGGGAGAGTCCACGCTGCGCCTGGAGGTCTCACTGCACTGAGAAGACAGAGCTTGGAATTCAAGGCCAAGGACAGAGGAGCTTGGAGGACTACAGTCCATGAGGTCGCAAAGAGTCGGACACGACTTAGAGACTCAACAACAGAGGTGGCTGGAATTGGTGGGGGAGAACAAGTGCAAAGGCAGCTAGCTGTAGGGAAAGAAGCAGCTGGAGGCCTGCAGAGAGGCCCCTCCAGCCTGAGGCTCGGGACTGACCTGGCTCATGCCTGAGAAAACCGCCAAGCCAGGGAGAAGACCTGCCTGAAAGGAGTAGGCAGAACAATCACTACAGTGTATGTTGGGGCAAAACATTTTGTGTTCCCACCAGCTACAGTGTAAAGACGCCTGCAGGACATCAAGTCCCATCAATACCCTCAGAAAAGTACTGCCTAGCAGGGCCAACAGACTAAAGGCTTTTCTAATCAGCCTAATGAAATCTAAAATAAATGCAGAAATAATCAAATCCATTTCAGATCATTTACTTACCCCCAAACGATAGACAGATACTATATAGACAGCAGGGAGGGAGGGAAGGAAGAAAGGAAGGAAAGAGAGAAGAAAAAGAGATTCAGTCATTCAGTCAACAACGTGTAATTCGGTACCTGCCATCTAATAAAAAACTATCAGATGTGCAAAAAAGCAGAAAAAAATATGACTTGTGATCAAGAGAAAAACCATTCAGTAGAAGCCAGTTCAGAAATGACAGATGACAGAATGCAGAAATGATACATATGCTTGAATCACAAGATAAGGGTGTTAAAACAGCTGTCACAAGAACACTCAAAGTATTCAAGAAGTGAATGATGAGTATGCAGAGGAGAAAGAGGGAAGATACAAAAAAAAAAAAAAAAACAAACAAAACCCTAGAGATTATAAATTGAACTTCTGAGATGAAAAATACACCAGACAGGAAAAGACTATATTAAGCACAGAACAAGAAAAGGTTATATTATGCTCATAGATAAGAAAACTCAATACTGTTAACATGTCACTTCTCCCCAAATTAATCTAGAGACTCTTTTTTAATCTCAATAAAGATTTTAGCAGGCTTTCTGTAGAAATTAAGTTAGTCCTAAAATTCATATGGAAAATGACCTGGAATAGCCAAAGCAATTATTAAAAAAATTAACAAATCTGTATCATTTCAAGACTTATTATAAAGCCACAGAAATCAAGACAGGGGTATAAAGGCAGACATAATTACAGGAGAACATATAAAGTCAAGAAATAGACCCTCACATACACAACTTATTGGCTTTTGACAAAGACATCAAGGCAGTTAAATGGAGCAAGAACTGCCTTTTCAATAAATCATACTGGAACAATTGAATATTTATATGCAATCAAAATAAACATTGATCCTTATACCACACCACATAGAAAAACTAACAACTGGATCACAGACCTAACATAAGACCTAAAACTACAGAACTTTTGTAAGACAAAGTCTTATTTGAGTTAGGAAGATTTCTAAATAGGAGACAAAAAGTTCAAACCATAAAGAAAAAATAATTAACAAATCTGATTTTATCAAAAGGAAAACTTGTTCTTCCAAGAACACTGTTAAGGAAATGAAAACGCAGGCCGTATACCTGGAAATATTTGCAATATAAGCATCTGACAAAGATTTTGTGTCTAGAATGAAGAATTTTTACAAGCCAGTAAAAACATAATCCAACAGAAATGCACAAATACTTGAACAGGTAATTCAAATGGCACATAAACACAGGAAAACAGTCAATGTCACTGGTAAATAGGGAAGTGTAAATTAAAACCACAGTAAGATACTACACATCCACTAAAACAGGAAAATTTTAAAGATTGGAGATATAGTATGTTGGCATGAATATAAAGCAATCAACAATCAAGGACATTGCTGATGTGAATTAACAAATGGCACAGTCATTTTGGAAAACATTTTGACAGTTCTTAAAAAGCTAAACATGCAGTCAGCATATGACTCCTAGGTACTTAATGAATAGAAATAAAAAATACATGTCTACACAAAGAGCTGAACATTCACAGCAGTTTTATTCATGACCCAAATCTGGAAATAATCCATCATCTGGTGAACAGATAAACAAATTGGTGTATGTCCCTACTACTGTGTACTGCTGCTGCTGCTAAGTCGCTTCAGTCGTGTCCGACTCTGTGCAACCCCATAGACAGCAGCCCACCAGGCTCCCCCGTCCCTGGGATTGTCCAGGCAAGAACACTGGAGTGGGTTGCCATTTCCTTCTCCAGTGCATGAAAGAGAAAAGTGAAAGTGAAGTTGCTCAGTTGTGCCGACTCTTAGCGACCCCGTGGACTGCAGCCCACCAGGCTCCTCCGTCCACGGGACTTTCCAGGCAAGAGAACTGGAGTGGGGTGCCATTGCCTTCTCCAACTGTGTACTACTCAGCAATAAATAAGAAAAAACATTAGACACTGGCAACAACATAGATGAATCTCTAAAACACTGTGCTAAATGAAAGAAGTCAGCCGTAAAAACTACATACGATGATTTCCTTTATATGAAATTCTAGAAAGCCAACGAGACGGGGAGTAAGAAGGAGTGACTGCAAAGACACATGAAGCTTTTCAGACTGACAAAAATGTTCTGTTATCACAATTGCAGTGCTGCCTACAGGACTGTACACATCTGTCAGAACTCACAGAATTTCATACTTAAAAACTGGCAAACTTTAAGGTGCATCAACCTGACCATCTCCCCAAACTGCAGAAAACAAGAAAAGTACAAAGTGAAAAGGAAGAACTAAGTCCAAAAATGACACGAGGATTTGAGACAAATGCTAGCGTTTATAATTTTTCAAGTCATGTTCTGAAAAATATAAGTCAAGGTTTTCAGCAACACGGCCAACCACTGCGTCTGTCCACTGTCTGTCAACCTACCTGACCCAGAACTGGCCAATGCAGGAGTTGAGGACAGCTGACTTTGCTTTGGTGGAGTCTGAGTGTTGCCAGGCTCAAACGGGCCGCCTTCTGCTGACTGCTGCGACTGGATAAGAGAGATGTAGAACTCCTCCAGTTTGGGCAACGCGGGAGAAGCTGAGGCACTCTTGACACTTGATTGCTACAGAATGGGGGAAATGGGGCAAAGGCATGAAAAGTCACCGTTAATTTAACAGTAAGAACTGTCTATTTTTTTCCTCACTTATATTACAAAATGATAATTTCATATCATAAATAAAACTCCCTACTTTTACGAGTCTAGATACTCTCTGGAAAACAAGTCCTTCTCTAACTGAGGGACCATGAATTTAAGAAGCGTTTACTGAAGGCGTATTATGAGCAAACCTGGTACTCAGGACTGCTGTGCACAGCCGGGAAAATGGCAGGAAAAGGAGAGGAGTGACACTCACCGAGCGCTCAATGTCAGGCACAGTGCCAGGCTGTCGGCACGTGCTTCTTCACTGAAACCTCGAAACACTGTTCTAGTTTAGGTGTCATTGTGTCTTCTGTATTATGGCTTCTTTCACTTAGCAGAATGCTTTTCTCAAGAGGCGGAGCAAGTTATCCCGTGTCAACCAGTAAGGGACAAGACAGAGATCCAAACTCAGGCTCGCCTATGCACTCTGCTCCATCACACCACCTCCAGTAGATATGATCTCTGTCCCTCAAGAGCTCATGGTTCTCAGCTAGGGAAACAGAACCTGGCCTGTAGGTGCCTGTGAAGGAGGTGCTAACTGCGTCTGCCGCATCAACGACACGCTAGGAGAACACAATGGCTTTAAAGGAAGGAACCTCAGGAGAACTGACAAAATGGAGTACTAAGAACCGAGGTTTGAGAGGAAAAGATGGAATTCCCAAACAAAGCCTCAATTTGGGCTACAGTGAATGAAGTACCAAGTTTTAATCAATAGATCCTATATCTTCCTACAGAGCACTGCTGAAATAGTTACAGTCTAGGGTGACTGAGAGCATTCATCTTCTAACTGGCATTAGAAGATAAAGTGACGGTAACTGGCATTAACACTACTAGGTGCGCCTCATTCAGTTCAGTTCAGTTCAGTCACTCAGTCGTGTCCGACTCTTTGCGACCCTATGAATTGCAGCATGCCAGGCCTCCCTGTCCATCACCAACTCCCGGGCCTCATTAGGAGCTGCCATAATAAACCCACATAAGTGGCTTAGGGTCTGGGATCTGCCTAGAGTAAACTGAAACAAAAATTATACGAATAGAAAATGTAGCTTTGTATGTTCTTTAGACTGGTGTGTTAAGACATTCAGTATCAGTTGGCTTTCCTTTTCTTTTCCACGACAAAAAACCTTGTTCATTTTTAAACATGGCTGGCAAGGATATGGCTTATATGATTACATTATATACAAATGGCTGTGCTTCTCTTTTTGGGCAGCAAAAATGAAATCTCTAAAAGCCCACCTTACCATATAATATGCTGCTTCAGGAAAGCAAAGATCTGGGTTCAAATTTTTGCTTAATTTATGCAACTTCATGTGTGTGCTTTAGTTACCCTTTAAGTTTATTCTCTCTTAAAATGAAGCTTCAATGATAATTAAGTAAACATTAATATGATAAGCTTTTATGGCTGGAAAGACCATTAGTCAAAATCAGTTTTTGCAGATGGATACACTAAGGCCCCAAAAGGCAACTTGCTCAAACTTGTGGTAAAGATTAAGCTCTAAATTATAGAATTCCCGGGCAAGTGTTTTTTACACCAAGCCCTGCTGCCTATTTTTAGCAGTGTGTGAAAGCCTGTGTTAGTTGCTCAGTCGTGTCTAACTCTGCAACCCCGTGGACTGAAGCCCACCAGGCTCCTCTATCCATGGAATTCTTCAGGCAAGAATACTGGAGTGGGTTACCATTCCCTTCAGTCAAAACCAGAAATAGTTTTCTAAAAGCTGTATCTTTTTCCTTTCCTGATAAATATGATTTTGAAGAAAGACAAATTGCTAAAACATACTTAAGATGCATTCTGACACTTTTTCACTCTGAAAAAAAGAAAAGAACATAGGTGAATGCCTACTAAATTTGTATGCCACTATGAAAGCAAATCAGAGAAGGCAATGGCACCCTACTTCAGTACTTTTGCCTGGAAAATCCTATGGACGGAGGAGCCTGGTGGGCTGCAGTCCATGGGGTCGCTAGAGTCGGACACGACTGGATGACTTCACTTTCACTTTTCACTTTCATGCACTGGAGAAGGAAATGGCAATTCACTCCAGTGTTCTTGCCAATACACTAAGGCCCCAAAAGGCAACTTGCTCAAACTTGTGGTAAAGATTAAGCTCTAAATTATAGAATTCCCGGGCAAGTGTTTTTTACACCAAGCCCTGCTGCCTATTTTTAGCAGTGTGTGAAAGCCTGTGTTAGTTGCTCAGTCGTGTCTAACTCTGCAACCCCGTGGACTGAAGCCCACCAGGCTCCTCTATCCATGGAATTCTTCAGGCAAGAATACTGGAGTGGGTTACCATTCCCTTCAGTCAAAACCAGAAATAGTTTTCTAAAAGCTGTATCTTTTTCCTTTCCTGATAAATATGATTTTGGAGAAAGACAAATTGCTAAAACATACTTAAGATGCATTCTGACACTTTTTCACTCTGAAAAAAAGAAAAGAACATAGGTGAATGCCTACTAAATTTGTATGCCACTATGAAAGCAAATCAGAGAAGGCAATGGCACCCTACTTCAGTACTTTTGCCTGGAAAATCCTATGGACGGAGGAGCCTGGTGGGCTGCAGTCCATGGGGTCGCTAGAGTTGGACACGACTGGATGACTTCACTTTCACTTTTCACTTTCATGCACTGGAGAAGGAAATGGCAATTCACTCCAGTGTTCTTGCCTGGAGAATTCCAGGGACGGGGAAGCCTGGTGGGCTGCTGTCTCTGGGGTCGCACAGAGTTGGACACAACTGAAGCGACTTAGCAGCAGCAGCAGCATGAAAGCAAGTACCTGTGGTCAGTTTAAGCATGTAAGTGAAAAGTTAAGAGCAGTTTAGAGCACTGCTGTTCAAAGTGTGATTCATCACCAAGCAGCATCAGCATTACCTGTAAGCTTGTAAGACATGGAGAACTTTAGTCCCCAGCCCAGATCTGCTCAATCAGAATCTGCAATCTCACAAGATTCTCAGGTGACCACTATGAACACTGTAGTTCAAGATGCTTTGCTCTGCCAGATTCTCGCTCTATAGTTATCAATGAAAAACTCCTTCACCACTGTCTGAAAATATACCCTTATGGAATCAGAGGCTAGTGGCAACTTCCAAGAAATATATTCATGATTTATAAAACATTAACATATGTAATCAAAAGCACAGCCCCAAATCACAATAACATAAAACTTCATGCCCACTAGGATGGCTATAATTTTAAAAATTAGATAATAACAAGTGTTGACAAAGATGTGGACCAAACTGAAACACTCTTAGATTGCTGGTGGGAATATAAAATGGTGCAACTGCTTGGAACAGTCTGGCAATTCCTCAAAACACTAAACACCGAGTTACCACGTGTGTGTGTGCTTAGTCGCTTCAGTGATGCCCCACTCTTCATTACCCCGTGGACTGTAGCCCACCAGGCTCCTCTGTCCATGGGATTTCCCAGGCAAGAATACTGGAGGGGGTAGCCATTCCTCTCTCCAGGGGATCCTCCCAACCCAGGATCAAATCCACATCCCCTGTGTCTCCCACACTGCAGGTGTGTTCTTTACTGCTGAGCCACCGGGGGCTGGGGGAGTGAGCCTAGATTTATTACCACAGAACCTAGTAATTCAATTCCCGGGTATATACCTAAGAAAACTGAAAACATACACTCACGTAGAAACACACACACACACACACGTCACAGCAGCATCATTCATAATAGCAGAAAAGCAGAAATAACTCAAACGCTCATCAGCTGATGCATGGGTAAACAAAACAAACAGCTTTATCTTAAAAACTAAATCTGTGCTTTAAGAAACCTACATTTACGGAACAGACGGTTTTATGTCATACAGCGTGCTTTATCAATAATCTCATGCAAAGTGATCACATTCTGCAGAAAATATATCACTCAGAAATTTCATCATCCACAACTCTGCTTTTTTAACAGGTCTAGACATGAAGTCCTTCATTTTCAGTGTACTGCACAGAAGTACAGAGACCATTAGCCAAATTTCATGATTCACACAAACTGTCCTTCTGTTTTCAGGATGGTCACAAAATACTTGAGAAATACAAAACAAATGGATTTTATTCCAGGGTTAGTGCTTTAACACACACACACACACGTCACAGCAGCATCATTCATAATAGCAGAAAAGCAGAAATAACTCAAACGCTCATCAGCTGATGCATGGGTAAACAAAACAAACAGCTTTATCTTAAAAACTAAATCTGTGCTTTAAGAAACCTACATTTACGGAACAGACGGTTTTATGTCATACAGCGTGCTTTATCAATAATCTCATGCAAAGTGATCACATTCTGCAGAAAATATATCACTCAGAAATTTCATCATCCACAACTCTGCTTTTTTAACAGGTCTAGACATGAAGTCCTTCATTTTCAGTGTACTGCACAGAAGTACAGAGACCATTAGCCAAATTTCATGATTCACACAAACTGTCCTTCTGTTTTCAGGATGGTCACAAAATACTTGAGAAATACAAAACAAATGGATTTTATTCCAGGGTTAGTGCTTTCCACTAAAGCAACAAAAAAGAAATGACTGGGCAGATGATTGGGCAGATACAGAACTTACAATGTATGGCTAAGTGAAAATACTTGTTTTTCTCTATCCCTAATGTTTAATCAATCTTCTAATTCTACGCTCAGAATTTTCTTCTGGAGAGATGAATAACTATAATAAGATAACTGAAATTAACTTTTAAATAAACATACATTTTTATGTATATGTAGTCTACCAAAAGCTGAGAGAGGGATCATTCACCAGAATCTCACCTTCTTTTTTTTTTTTATTTTTTGTATTTATTTATTTTTTTACACGAACTCCCAAACATGAACCCCCCTCCCACCTCCCACCNAATAAGATAACTGAAATTAACTTTTAAATAAACATACATTTTTATGTATATGTAGTCTACCAAAAGCTGAGAGAGGGATCATTCACCAGAATCTCACCTTCTTTTTTTTTTTTATTTTTTGTATTTATTTATTTTTTTACACGAACTCCCAAACATGAACCCCCCTCCCACCTCCCACCCCACATCATCCCTCCAAAACTGAAAGCACTTCCTCATAAAAAACTTGTCACAGTAGCACTCATTAGAGACTTACCTTTTGAATCCTGGTTGTGTCAATATGTTTTTCTTGAGCACCCAGTCCTTCTGGTATTTGAACTTCTACCTTCATTCCATTCACAACGCCTGAAGGCTGCCATGAATCATCCCATATATCTTTGGGTGTAGAAAAACACCAATCCTACATAGAAAAAAAATAACTGCAATACTAAATGGAGATATAGTGCCACGTGATTCATATGGAGGATAACTTGAGCAAGGTAAAGGCAAGGAGGTAGTATATACTAACTAAAGAAGAAAAGATATTAACTTTCTAATGTCAATGTGAATTTTCCCTCTTGCTTTACTGGTCCATACCCAACACACTGAATTCCTCTGAATACACAGATAAAAATAATATAATTCTGTTTGTAGTATTATCTTCAATACATTTTTCATGGCTAGATGATTTTTCTAATCATTCAGTATTAAAATGGCACAAATAACAAGCAGAAATTTAAGTGTTGATGTATCTTCTTTCTGGTAGCCAGTGGGAAATAAATTAAAATTTAAATATATAGGGTCCTTATTAGTAAATATACTCAGATCCAGACATTATAAGGTTAGTGCAACAAAAATTAAATTAGGGAAAGCACTTTTATTTCTGGTTTCTAAGACCTTGACTAGGTGCCAACGATAAAACACATATCGTAATAACTGATAGGGTAGATAGACACAATATGTCTATGGTTTATTCTCCCATTTCATCCTGTCTCCGTCCCTAACACTGTCTTCTTTGCAGGGAGAGAGGGGCCAGGAAATGCATTCTTCTGAATTACTGTCTGAGAAATCCGCATGAAATGCAGAATGTACAGCTTTTCTGAGGCTTGGACAATTATATTAACAGTTCCTTTTCCAGGAATGATTTCTTTATGTTTTTCAAAGGATCTAACCTTCTGTGGTATTTCTTTACATGATGAATATGGTTTCTTTCCACCAAGGCTTGAGGTAAATAAGTGGGAGGCAGCACCACTTTCTTTTCCCATTTTAGCCTGCAAAGGTAACCAGTTCTCATCCCAAATATCATCACCTATGGTTACTGACTCCAGGCATGGCATTCCAGTGGGGATCTCATCCTAGGCGACAAAGAAAAACTTTAATTTATTGTTCCTATATGAATACATTTTGAAATTTAGGTTTACAATTTTTCCTGACTCTGGGTAAAGATGGCAGTTTGAATATACAATTCATTATGTTCTCCCCTTCAGACATAACACCAAAATAAAATAGATTCAAGGTATAAATTTACAGTCAAAGAGAAATAAGAGGGGAAAACATCACCTATGTTCTGAATACAGGAAATCAGACAAGGGACAACTTATTCAGTAATCCTGAGAAAGTGGAACCCTGAGCTTTTAGGAGGAAAATCTGAGAAGCAACCCAAACTTATACCATAAATACTGCAAAAGTTCAGGAATTACTCCTTTGAAGTTTTTTGGAATTGAGGGTATAAAGAGAATGAAAACAAGAGCCACTCATTTAATGTCAGCTCATGAGGCTTAATACCAGAAAAACAAACAACCCCATCAAAAAGTGGGTAGAAGACCTAAACAGACATTTCTCCAAAAGAGACAAGACATATGGCTAATAAGCACATGAAAGGATGCTCAACATTGCTCATTATTAGAGAAACACAAATCAAAACTACAGCGAAGCGTCACACTGGTCAGAATGGCCATCATGAAAAAGTCTACAAGGGTTCAGCATCAGTTTTACAAGAAATGTTACAGGGACTTCTTAAAGCAGAGAAGATCACAACTAGACATATAAAAATTATAAGAAAAATCTCAATGTGTAAAAGCAAACATATGGTAAAGGTAACAGATCAACTACTTATCAAGCTAGTAGGAAAGTTAAAAGTAAAATCATATCTACAATAAGTAGTTAAGAGATACAAAAAACAAAAAGATGTATGATATCAAAAAATATTTTAAAATTCAATACAGCATAGTCTTTCCAACAAATAGCTAAAAATTCATAACCTTAACCTGAATCTCACCCCTTATACTAAAATTAAATCAAGATGTTTTGAAAATGAAAACACAGTACATAAAAGAAAAAAAAGAAACTAATGTACTTTCTCAAAATTAAAAACCTTTCCTATATGAAAGACACCATTAAGAGAATGAAGCTACAAGTGGAAGAAAATATTTGAAATCACAAATTTGACAAAGGGCTATCCAGAACATATAAAGAATAGCAACTCATTCAAAAAATGGGCAAAAGACTGTAACAGGCATTTCACCAAGAAATACATGTGGATGGCAAATAAGAACATGATAAGATGGTCATTATCACAGTCATTAGGGAAATGCAGATTAAAACCACACTGTGATACTACTACTGCATACCTATGAAAATGGTTAAAAGTAAAAATTCCTGACAATATCAAGTGCTGATAAGATATGGAGCAACTGGAACTCATATACTGCTGGTAGGAATGCAAAATGGTACAGCCAGTCTGGAAAAATCTGGCATACATTTACCACATGAGCCAGCAATCTGACTCTTTATGTTTATTAAAAAGGCTATACATGAATATTTATAGAAGATCTATTCATACCAAAATAAAAGATCAATTCATACATTAAAGAACCATAATGTCTTCACTAGATGCATGGATATACAGACTATGGTATATCCATACCATACTACTCATCAACAGAAATGAACTATTGATACATGCAATGATTCAAATGAAGGTACTATTTTGAATCAAAGAAGTTTCTATTGGGAAGTTACATATCACATCATTACATATCACTTAATTGAGTCCTGAAAAGGTAAAATTATGGTGACAGGAAACATAAATGCTTGCTAGGGGATTAGCGACTTGGGGAGATGTGATTATAAAGGAGTAGCATCAGGGAGTTTTTTCAGATGATGGAACCATTCTGCATCCTGATTATGGCGGTGGTTACATAAATCTATACATGTATTAAAATTGATAGGACAGTACTCTGAGTACAAAGTCAATTGTTTACTGTATATTCACTTAGAAAGAAGTATTAACACCAGAGAAAATAAAAGTTATGCAGGAAAGGAAAACTTGCCATCACATATTACTTGACTGTATATAGCATTTACAGAGTCACAATAACAAAATATCCAATGAATGGTGATCTAATGGAAAGTTCGATATATTAGTAAGATGATGAGAGAACAGAAAGGATATTTTTGTCTGGGGTGGGGGACAAAAGATGAAACAGAACTAAACCTTCATCTCTCATGCTGGGAAGGCCATACATACTTAAAACTGAAAAATAAGGAAATAACAATATAAGCATGATATTTAACGAAAGAAATAGAGACAAATTCCAAAAGAAGATGTTAAAAGAAATGAAAATGGTTGCCCTGTGAAATAGGAAATGAAGGGGAAGGGGTTATGGGAACTCTAAGCTGTGTGTACATAAACATTTGGTTGTTTTTGTTTTGGTTTTTTTTTTTAAAGAAAGCTGTGAGCACATGGACATTTGATTAAAAATATGCCCTCCAAAGAGAGCTGTCAGACATTTTTCTTGATGGGTCTTCCTAATATTATTTCTCAATACTACTTTCTAATCACTGCATAATTCTTCAAAATTGCCCAGAAGAGATAATGGCATTTCTTTTTTGTGATCGAGGCTACATTGCTGAAACTTTGGTCTTGGTGATCACTGAAGAATTTGCGATTCATCTGTGGGAGATGCTCTGATGGCACCACAATGAATAGGGCATAAAGAGCTATTTTTCTTCAGTCTCTTCACTTGTTAATTTATTAATTACATTTTTAAAAAGCTATATCCCCTTCTCCTACCTCATTTTCTTCTTTCAGATCCTTTAGCTCTGGAATGGACCACTTTGGATCTTCTTCACAGCTCTTATCTTGTATTTTCAAAGAATTTAATTTAGAATCCTTTAATGGCTCCTCTGAGGTGACTGATCTAAGGTGACTTAAAGTCTTTTCATCATTAGTATCTTGCTAGTAGATAAGAAAGAGAAATTATTTTATTTTCTATAGTAATGCTGTTTCCAAATTTTACACGCCTATAAATTCTGGGGGCAATTTTTCACTATGGTTCATACATATGCAACATTATTTTCTAACTTTAGGCACTGACCCTAGGTATTCCCATCCTGTTAAATTAGTTCAGGCCAAGGACTTCCCAGGTGGTGAAGTGGTAAAGAATCTGCCTGCCAATGCAGGAGACATGAGAGACATGGGTTGAAATCCAGGGTCATGAAGATCCCCTGGAGGAGGAAATGGTAAACCACTTCAGTATTTTTGCCTGGAGAATCCCATGGACAGAGGAGCCCGTGGCTACGTCCATTGGGTCACAAAGAGTCAGACACGACTGAGGACGCATGCAGAGGTTAACAATTATTGAGTACATATTATGCAATGTGCACAGGGTAGCTCTGTGGGTATAAAGATGAATGCGACAGGGGCCCAGCTCTAAAAGAACTCAAATATAGCATGAAGATACACAATCAGATCATCACAGCACAAGCTTCAGTGTAGAGCCAATACAGAGACGTCACATTGACCAAAATAATACTGGAGAAGGAAGATGTCTGAGAACATGTAATAAAGGAGATAAATCAAACTGTTAGGACACCTAAAAGAAAAGCAAGGATTAGAGGGAATCAGGCGTATAGAGGGGCTTCCCTGCTGGCTCAGCGGTAAAGAATCCGTCTGCCAATGCAGGAGACATGGGTTTGATCCCTGGGTTGGGAAGATCCCTGGAGAAAGAAATGGCAACCTACTCCATTACTCTTGCATGGACAGAGGAGCCTGGTGGGCTATAGTCCACGGGGTCACGAAAGAATTGGACACGACTTAGTGACTAAACAACAACAAGGTGTATAGAGGCAGGTTTACGTATATATGTAGCATGTGGGAGTTACGTTAAAACACAGGCTGGAGTACAACAGAGAAGCTTTAGGCCTTATCTCTTTGCAGAAAAGATGGCCTTATTTCATTTTTAGGACTGAACTATGATTATTTAAAGACATCAACACAGTGATGATAAGATATTCTAAAAACTCTGCAGGCTGAAAATTCAACTCACTATTTAAGAGTCAGGAAACATATCTGTTCTAATCAAGTAATAAGGACTAACAAAAATTCAGATTTCAGGAAGTTTTACAGGTTAAACAAGCCCAATTAATTTTAACTAGCTTTAAACTAAAATGAAATCTAAAATGTTGATATTGCTTGAAATATGCAGCAGTAAACATTCATACACATTTTTCAGAGTAGGTTAATCTCCCAGTAGTCAAATGGTCTTTTGAAAAAAAAATTTACTGAAATATAATTGATTTACAATGCTGTGTTAGTTTCAGGGGTACAGCAAAATAGCCTTTCCTTTTTATCTTTTCTAATAATGCAAGTCTATTGCACTCATCTCACACGCTAGTAAAGTAATGCTCAATTTTCTCCAAGCCAGGCTTCAGCAATATGTGAACTGTGAACTCCCTGATGTTCAAGCTGGTTTTAGAACAGGCAGAGGAACCAGAGATCAAATTGCCAACATCCGCTGGATCATGGAAAAAGCAAGAGAGTTCCAGAAAAACATCTATTTCTGCTTTATTGACTATGCCAAAGCCTTTGACTGTGTGGATCACAATAAACTGTGGAAAATTCTTCAAGAGATGGGAATACCAGACCACCTGACCTGCCTCTTGAGAAATCTGTATGCAGGTCAGGAAGCAACAGTTAGAACTGGACATGGAACAACAGACTGGTTCCAAATAGGAAAAGGAGTACGTCAAGGCTGTATATT
>SJYX01022112.1:73005-192299 GCA_006410675.1 Oreotragus oreotragus | reverse complement strand
GACCTGCAGGCAGATGCAGAGTCACAACTCACCAGGGCAGAAGCCAGTCTGTGGGAAGCGGTGCCTGGCGGGAAGGGCTGAAGGGTGATGGGTGAGGTGTGGGAGGCCAGGTGGGCTAAGCTCCAGGGAGGCTCCCACACTTCTGGGGGCGCGGCCTGCCGGAGTCCTGCAGGTTCTCACAGGGAAGATGGAGAAGCAGCCCTTCGTGTGTCTGTGTGGGGGAGGGGAAACGGCCTTTCTTAGATACACCCAGACGTTTCCACTCTTCCTAACAAGGCCTGCCCTCGAGAGAAAGTAATTTACTAGAGCCTATCCTGCTGAGGTTTTACCAGACCCTAACCAGGACGAAGAATCGATGCTTTTGAACTGTGGTGTTGGAGAAGACTCTTGAGAGTCCCTTGGACTGCAAGGAGATCCAACCAGTCCATTCTGAAGGAGATCCACCCTGGGATTTCTTTGGAAGGAATGATGCTAAAGCTGAAACTCCAGTACTTTGGCCATCTCATGGGAAGAGTTGACTCATTGGAAAAGACTGTGATGCTGGGAGGGATTAGGGGTGGGAGGAGAAGGGGACGACCGAGGATAAGATGGCTGGATGGCATCATGGACTCGATGGACATGACTCTGAGTGAACTCCGGGAGATGGTGATGGACAGGGAGGCCTGGCGTGCTGCGATTCATGGGGTCGCAAAGAGTCGGACACGACTGAGCGACTGAACTGACTGAACTGACTAACAAAATAACATTATCCCTATAATTTAAAAAGTCATACATAGAAAACATACTTACAAAACAATATTTTCATATTTTATTCAAAGAATAAAGCTTTGTCATGTCCAGAAAAAATAAATTTGGGGACTCTCAAACTGAGCCCAACCTATACTTTTAGCTCAGTACTTATTGCCATGAGGAATATGAGACTTTGAAGACATGTCTATTTATTTCCTCATTTGTTGAAAAGTCATTTAACTTATTTACTAAGGTGCGTCACTTCACATATATCTAAAATGGGGATCTTAAAGAAACAACCTGGTAAAGTGGTTGTGAAGATTAATTAACTAGTACGTGCAAGTATTTAGAACAGCACCTGCCACACAACACAAGTACAGTAAGTGTCACTGTTCTCTTTTTATCATGATGGTGTGATCACTCACCTAGAGTCAGACATCCTAGAGTCTGAAGTCAGGTGGGCCTTAGGAAGCATCACTACCAACAAGGCTAGTCGAGGTGATGGAATTCCAGTTCAGCTATTTCAAATCCTAAAAGATGATGCTGTGAAAGTGCTGCATTCAATATGCCAGCAAATTTGGAAAACTCAGCAGTAGCCACAGGACAGGAAAAGGTCAGTTTTCATCCCAATCCCAAAGAAAGGCAATGCCAAACAATGCTCAAACTACCACACAATTGCACTCATCTCACACGTTAGTAAAGTAATGCTCAAAATTCTCCAAGCTAGGCTTCAACAGTATGTGAATCGTGAACTTCCAGATGTTCAAGATGGTTTTAGAAAAAGCAGAAGAACCAGAGATCAAATTGCTAACATCCACTGGATCACTGAAAAAGCAAGAGAGTTCCAGAAAAACATCTACTTCTGCTTTATTGACTATGCCAAAGCCTCTGACTGTGTGGATCACAACAAACTGTGGAAAATTCTAAAAAGAGATGGGAATACCAGACCACCTGACCTGCCTCCTGAGATATCTGTATGCAGGTCAAGAAGCAACAGTTGTAAATGGACATGAAACAACAGACTGGTTTCAAATCGGGAAAGGAGTTCGTCCAGGTTGTGTACTGTCACCCTGCTTATTTAACTTATATGCACAGTACATCATGAGAAATGCTGGACTGGGTGAAGCACAAGCTGGAATCAAGATTGCCAGGAGAACTATCAATAACCTCAGATATGCAGATGACATTACATTTATGGCAGAAAGCGAAGAAGAACTAAAGAGCCTCTTGATGAAAGAGTAGAGTGAAAAGGTTGGCTTAAAACTCAACATTCAGAAAACTAAGATCATGGCATCTGGTCCCATCAGTTCATTGCAAATAAATGGGGAAACAGTGGAAACAGTGAGAGACTTTATTTTGGGGGGCTCCAAAATCACTGCAGATGGGGACTGCAGCCATGAAATTAAAAGACACTTGCTCCTTGGAAGAAAAGCTATGACCAATCTAGACAGCATATTAAAAAGCAGAGACTTTGCCAACAAAGGTCTGTCTAGTCAAAGGTATGGTTTTTCCAGTAGTCATGTATGGATATGGATGTGAGAGTTGGATCATAAAGAAAGATGAGTGCCCCCAAATTGATGCTTTTGAACTGTGGTGTTGAAGAAGACTCTCAAGAGTTCCTTGGACTGCAAGGAGATCCAACTAGTCCATCCTAAAGGAGATCAGTCCTGAATATTCACTGAAAGGACTGATGCTGAAGCTGAAACTCCAATACTTTGGCCACCTGCTGTCTCTTATACACAAACTGTGGTGTTGAAGAAGACTCTCAAGAGTTCCTTGGACTGCAAGGAGATCCAACTAGTCCATCCTAAAGGAGATCAGTCCTGAATATTCACTGAAAGGACTGATGCTGAAGCTGAAACTCCAATACTTTGGCCACCTGATGCGAAGAACTGAAAAGATCCTGACGCTGGGAAAGATCGAAGACAGGAGGAGAAGGGGACGACAGAGGATGAGATGGTTGGATGGCATCACTGACTCAATGGACATGAGTTTCCGCAAACTCCGGGAGTTGGTGATGGACAAGAAAGCCTGGCGTGCTGCAGTCCATGGGTTGCAAAGAGTTGGACACAACTGAGCAACTGAACTGTGGTATGGAATAATACATAACAATATTATTGTTATTACTGTGGGTAGGAGTTGCCACAAGGTTTACAGAAAAAGTTAGAAATGAGAACACTTCAAGAAACATCTGAAGTGTGTAGAGGGAAGAAAAAACAGCATTTGGATACATGCAGGTAAGGTCACAATTGCACCAAGGTGGCAGCAAAATTCAGTATATGAGAGAAATTATGCAGGAAAAAGTATGGCTGAAATGAAGGTTTAAACCAGCAAATGATGAGAGACAAGGTAACTGTTGAGATTACTGTGTAATTTCCAAACTTCCCCAGGTTTGCAAATGCCTCAGTTTCCTCATTGCTAAAATAAGGTTGATTATAGTCACTACAACTTCCCTGGTAGCTCAGCTGGTAAAGAATCCGCCTGCAATGCAGGAGACCCTGATTCAATTCCTGGGTCGGGAAGATCCTCTGGAGAAGAGATAGGCTACCCACTCCAGTATTCTTGGGCTTCCCTGGTGGCTCAGATGGTAAAGAGTCCACCTGCAGTGCAGGAGACCCGGGTCTGATCCCTGGGTTGGGAAGATCCCCTGGAGGAGGGCATGGCAACCCACTCCAGTGTTCCTGCCTGGAGAATCTGCATGGGCAGAGGAGCCTGGTAGGCTACAGTCCATGGGGTCGCAGAGAGTCGGACACGACTGAGCAACTAAGCACTACATCATGAGCATTTTACGAGTATTAAATAATATATTAAAAGTGCCTTTTATAGTGTCTGGCCTACAGTAAGTACTCATTAAATATTAACAATAATAAAAAGAATATCACAGTATTTGCAAAAACCTCTTACCAGGGTATATAAGTTACTCTCTTTTGATTGTGGACTGATCTCTCGGTCTTCCTTAAAATAGTGCTGCTGGGAATGATAGCCCAGCTCTTTCAGGACAATGTCCTCAGGCCTCACACTTGATTTAGTGTATAAAGCTAAAGGGTTGAGGTCTCTGAAACCCTAGGATACGAAAAAGGAGGAGGAAGAGTTTAGTTTCTCAGAAAAAAAATGGAAATAGTTAGCACTCCATAATCCTCAAATGTTGTAGAAATGTATTATCTTCTAAAATTTAATAGAATTTTTCCCATACTGATAATGCTTGCTGGCCACAAAAATGATCAGCACCAATATTAATGGTGATGTAGATACTGTTATCAATAATTAGAAAATAAGAGAATATTGCTCTTCTCTAAGAAAACTTCAAATAATTAAATACTTGGGGGTAAGACAGAAGCCTCCATTATTTAAAATAAAAGCACTCACATTCTAAAGGACAATAAGCCAAATGTAGTTTTCTGTGGTCGTGTGAAAATTAAGAAAGTGCTGTAAGCCAGGCATCTCACAGATGTCTCTTAAAGAATCAATCAAATAACCTTCTGTATTAAATTCTCTTATATCTTGAAGGGTTGAGATTAAACAAAATGCATTACAAAATACATTCAGACTGCTCTACCTTAGAAGGGACATTTTCTCGGCATACAATAGCATGACCCTCTGTCCTCAAAACATGGTGGAAATAGACATCTTCATTTGAGGACGTGTCACACAGGAAAATGTTCAGGATCCCATCTACATATTCATCCACTACCCCTACTAATGGCTTCAAGCCACACAACTTCTGGAACTGCAAAACAGCTCTGGATGTCCAATGTTCCTGAAATACAATCAAGATGTGAGATTCAGATGACAGATTCAAACATCAATTATAAAAACCAAACCACAAATACAAGTGAATTCCTAATGAACTAAAGATTTTAGTGGGAAAATCAAACCATGAAAATACCAGAATAACACATTTGAGGATATTTATGATTTGGGGATGAGAAAAGGTAGAATAAAGGAAAAATGGTGAAAATGGGATTATGGGGAAAACTTATCTTAATGTGATGAAAAACTTCCATGTTTGGAAATGATTGAGTTAGATTATTGGATCAACCCTCCCATAGAAACTAAACATTTTAGATAAAATATTTTTAAAACATGTCCAAAAAGCATCAGAGAACTAACAAAAGAGTAACAAATTACCAGGTCAAAATTAAAGGGAAAATGGGAACTATTTTTGTCTTAAGGTTATCTGCTAATCCAGGCTAATCTGAATTTTGGTTTCAATGATCTTACAGGTCAGCAGACAGAAATTCAAGCCAGTATCCACCCATGATAGAGAGTGGAGAGGAGTTTATTGAGTCCCTAGGGATATATGCTCAGAATAAGGCAAAAAAAGAACTAAATTAGCCTTCACATGGATTTGCAGCTCAATTTTCACATCAGCTGGGTGGTACACAAATCTTCACGTTGTTCATTTGAATTAACATGGTTCTAGACTGCTAGGTACCTGGCAGAAGAGAATGTAAATCTTTCTGGAGGCAGGCAAATTCAATCTATATTCCAACCAATTTTACAAAAAAGTTTTAAAAAGTCAATGAACAGGACATAGGCAAAGATAAAAAGTATATAGAGAGACAACAAATCACAAATACAACTAATACGAAATCTCAGAAACTTTAGATATCTGAATTTCCAGATGAATTACAAAACAAACTTACTACACGTAAAAATAAACAAAAAATGAAATTAACTTGAAAGCTTCTGTAGAGATCTTCAATCTATTAAAAAATCAATCTAGCAGAATTAAAGAATCAAGATAATTTTTTAAAAAGTAAAAATATAATAACAATAATAATATTTGAATTAGAAATTAGAAAGTAAAAATAGAGTAATAATAACCAAAAGCAAAACCGTAATGAAAGTGAAAGTGAAGCCGCTCAGTCGTGTCTGACTCTTTGCGACCTCATGGACTGTAGGCTACCAGGCTCCTCCGTCTATGGGATCTTCCAGGCAAGAATAATGGGATGGGTAGCCATTTCCTTCTCCAGGAGATCTTCCCCACCCAGGGACTGAACCCGGGTCTCCCACATTGTAGGCAGATGCCACCAGGGAAGTCCCCAAACCCTAATAGCTGTATTCGATAACAGATTAGGTAGAAATAAAAAATAAACACCTATGGCTGATTCATTTTCATGTCTGACAGAAAACAACAAAATTCTGTAAAGCAACTATCCTTCAATTAAAAAATAAATTTCTAAAAAATTAGTAAACTGGAAGATAATTTAGAAAAACTACCCAGAATGCAACACAGAAGACAGAAATATATATAGATTACAGAACAGAGGTTAAAACATATGGCAGGTAAACCGAGAAGGTTTAACATATTTTTAATTATGGTTTTACAAAAAGAGAGAAACGGGGGGGGGCTATAAGTATGAATATAGGGAAAAGACAGTAACTGAGGAGATAAAGGCTAAGAACTGAACTGAATGAAAAGTAACAATGCACAGATAAAAATTCCAATGAACCACAAAGTAGGATAAATAAGGATAAATCGACACATAAACATATTATAACTGAAGAACACAGTTTTCAGACTTCAGAAACATGGTAGAGTTGTAAAGACCACCTTTGCCTCTCTCCTTCAATCTATATCCAGTGAAACATCCACAACTCACAAAATGTACTTCTGCCCAGCAGCACAGGGCCCTGCAGAGTTCCACACACCTGCACACCCAAAGGGAGAAGGACTGAAACGCACTGAGGGGCGGGGGAACTGCAGAGTCCATGCTGGCATCCTGGCCCTCTGGGTGAGGTCGTGAACACACAGCTGCAGAGAACCTGGGAGCGGTGAACAAGGAAGGCGGTGCGCACAACTGCGGCCACCTGACCGCTCCTGGCACCCACGGCCGCAGGCAGGAGCGGCAGCGGGGCCTGGGAGCCTGTCCCTCCAGCATCTGAGGAGCCCATGACCCCACCTGCACCCCCTTCATCACCTCTCCCCACAGCAGGTCCTGTGTCTCAAGGGGAGCCCTGACACAAGCAAAGAGCCCACAGTCCAGATGACAACAGCGGCTATGGCAGAAGCAAGGCAGCAAAGACCCTGGTGGCACAAAAAGCAGGGACAAACAAGGCATGGAGCCACACCTCTTACAGGGAAGGTGGAGGCTGGAAAGGGCCAACTTTCAAATCCAACCAGAGGCCACTCAGGTGAAAAAAAACAAAACTTAGATGATTGCGCCACCTACTGGAGGAAATCGAACTCCTACTCTGTCATTCAACACCGGCTCAGGAACACTTCATCAAACACCACCAAGACTCGCAGCGACACTGTACCACAAAAAGACAATGACAATTCTCCAGAAACCAAAGTCATGGAATACTTCAATTTAACTGTTAAAGAATTCAAAATAGCTGTTGCAAAGAAATTCAATGAGCAGTGAGAAAGGCAGTTTAATGAGCTCATGAATACAGTTAATGAACAGAAGGACTATTTCACCTAAGAGATTGAAACTCTAAAAAAAAAAAAAGAAAGAAAGAAAGAACCAAACAGGACTTTCTTGGTGGTCCACTGGTTAAGAATCCACCTGCCAGTGCAGGGGACATGGATTTGACCCCTGGTCCGGGAAAATCCCACATGCTGCAAGGGCAACTAAGTCTGTGGGCCACAACTCCTGAGCCCTCACGCTGCAACCACTGAAGCCTGTGCACCCTCGAGCCCAGGCTCCGCAACAGGAGAAGCCACAGCAACAAGAAGTCCACATCCTGCAGCTGGAGCACAGACCACTATCTCACACCATACACACAAATCAACTCAAAAGGGACTAAAGACGTAAATTTAAGTGAAAGCCACTCGGTAGTGTCCGGCTCTTTGTGACCCTATGGACTTTACAGTTCTGGAATTCTCCAGGCCAGAATACTGGAGTAGGTAGCCTTTCCCTTCTCTAGGGGATCTTCCCAACCCAGGGATGGTACCCAGGTCTCTTGCATTGCAGGCAGATTCTTTATCAACTGAGCTATCAGGGAAGCCCGGGACTGAATGTAAGACCTGAGACTAAATAAAGCTCCTCGAAGAAAACACAGGCAGTATGCTCTTTGACATCGGTCTTAGTAATATCTGTTTACATATGTCTCCAAAGGGAAGGAAAACAAAAGCAAAAATAAATAAAAGGGACTACACCAAGCTAAAAAGCTTTTGCACAGCAAAGGAAATTAGCAATATAACAAGACTGTCTAGCAAACAGGAGAAGATTTTTGCTAATGATATATCTGATGAGGTTTATCCAAAACATATAAAGAACTCATACAACTCAACAACAACAAAAACAGTTTGGTTTGAAAATGGGTAAAGAAACTGAAGTGACATTTTCCAAAGACAATATACAAATGGCCAACAGGTACATGAAAAGATGCTCAACAGTACTAATTATCACGGAAATGCAAATCAAACCCACAGTTTGACAGCATCTTACACCTGTAAGAATGGCTATCATCAAAAAGGTAAGAATTAGAAGTGTTGGCAATGAAGTGGAGAAAAGGCAGCTCTCATGTACAGTACTGGTGAGAATGTAGATTGGTGGATAGACAGAGACAGTATGGAGATTCCTCAAAAAATTAAGACTGGAACTACCATATGATCCAGCCATCTCACTTCTGGGTATTTATCCAAAGAATATGAAAACACTAATCGGAAAATACATCTGCACCCTCACGTTCTTTCACTCTCATTATTTATATAGCCAAGATATGAATCAAGTAAAGTGCCCATCAACAGCAGAATAGATAAAGAGGATGTGGTATATAAATATAATGGAATACTGCTCAGCTATTAAAAAAAAAAAAAAAAAGATGTTACCTTACCAATTGCAACAACATGGACTGAACTTGAGCATTTTATGCTAAGTAAAATAAGTCAGATGGAGAAAGTCATGTATCACATGATTTCACTCTTGTATTTTAAAACTAATAAACAAAATATAATGAACAAACCAAACACACAAATATGTACATACGGAGAACAGAGTAATGGTTATCAGAGGGGAAGGAAGAGGAGGTGGGCAAAATGGGTAAAGGGTGTTGGGTGATCTAATGGACAATAAACTTTTGGTAGTATGTGATAGGATATATGTATATAGAAGGGGAAATACAATGTTGTACACATGAAACATAATGTTATAAATCAATGTTACCTCAATAATATAGTTTTATTTCCTAAAGAGTAAATTTGTAAACTTCAATTTCATTAGCAGATAGTTCTAATACTATATTGAAGGCAAAAGGAGAAGAGGGTGGCAGAGGATGAAATGGTTAAATAGCATCACTGACTCAATGGACGTGAATCTGAGCACACTCTGGGAGACAGTGAAAGACAGGGAAGCCTGGTGTGCTGCAGTCCTTGGGGTCGCAAAGAGTGGGGCACAACTTAGCAACTGAACAACAACAACAAATGGAAACTACTGATAAGTTATTTAAACAGACCAGTATGGGATAATAAATGTATACAGTATATGTAATTAAGAGTTCTGCGGGGAAAAAAACAAAATTAGGTGCATAATTATATGGCAACCTACTCCAGTAATCTTGCCTGGAAAACTCCATGGACTGAGGAGCCTGGTAAGCTACAGTCCATGGGGTCACAAAGAGTCGGACACGACTGAGCAACTTCACTTTCACTAATTATAACTACACAAATATATGTATCTATATGGATGAAAATGACTCCTGTTCCATCCCATGCCAAATATCTCTTACAACAATGTCACGAGAGAATTCTTTCAAAAATGTATTTCTGATTGCGGCAGCTCTCTTTAGTTGCTCCCCAGAAACTAAAGGATAACATCCAGCATGTACACACTGTTATATTTAAAACAGATACCCAACCTAACCTAAGATAATTGAACTCTGTTCAATGTTATGTGGTAGCCTGGATAGGACAGGAGTTTGGGAGAGAATGAATACATGTATATGTATGGCTGAATCCCTTTGCTGTCCATTTGAACTATCACAGCGTTGTCTGTTAACTAGCTACACACCAATACAAAAAAAAAAAGTTTTTAAAAACACAAAGGACAATGTCCAGACTCCTGCACATGGCTACAGGTCTCCACCTTAGTCCCCTGTTTCTCTGACATGATTTGCCATGCACCAACTGCAGCTCATCCTCTGTTACATAGCCAAACAGAACCACTTAAAATTCCTCAAATTTGAGATATTTCAGGCTACTCTTCCTTTGCCTGGAATGTCTTTCTTGTTTGTTCAGTTATGGTGCTAATCTCCCTTCACAGTCCCACGCAAATGTCACCTCTTTTAAGACATCGTCTCTGACTACCTTGAACAGAAACGAGGGCTGCTGCTGCTGTAGTTCTATCATACACTATAAAATTCCCTAGGAAATCGACACAGTACAATTATTTTTGTCTACATGCCTTTCTCCCTTGCTGTCTACAATGACTTTCTTTTTCATGTTTTATTTTTTTATCCTGAGAACTCAGAATTGTTCTTGGCATCAAATGTTTGCTTATTAAATGGGAAGCAAACAAACATACCTCTACTGGTCTCACCCATGCCAAAGAACAAGGGATAGCCTGAGCAGGAAGCTTTGTGTAGCAGCACCTGCAACAGACAAATATATGAATATTTAATCATATTTTAAAACTGCATTTTACGGAATCTCTTATCCCTTTCTTTAAAAACAAATTACATATTTTTGGCTGCGCTAGATCTTCTTGCTGCCTGTGGGCTTTCTCTAGTTGCAGCAAGTGGCAGCTACTCTTCACTGCAGTACGCGGGCTTCTCACTGAGGTGGCTTCTCTCATTGTAAAGCACAAGCTCCAGGCACGTGGGCTTCAGTAGCTGTGGGGCAAGTCTTATCCACTTCTTGATTTCAGTTTTTTACACCATCTCAGAGTATTTAATGCATGCATTTTTAAATGAAATGTCTTAACACTTCACACTAATGTCTAAGAAAGAAATTTGTAAAACATAACAAGTCTTTGAAACCATGAAATTAAAATATATGTGGAAACAGTCCAGACTTCATGATATATAAATGCAACTCTTAGCATGACCCAAAGCATCATTTTATTAATAAGAAGATGAAATTTAGTCTCATGGCCCATTCAGATTCACAGTCATGTGACAGAAAACACAAGAGATTGTAATCCAGCTGTGAAACTAAATGACCATTTGCCAAATCTGCACTCAGAAGAAAGGGATAGAAAGGAGGGAGGCAGGAGAAAAGGAAGAGAGGTTCTCATTCCCCCACAGCTCCAGCATTATGGTTCAAACCTAAATTGTTCTTAATGAATTTATTAACTCACTTGAGGAACCTCAGGGAAGACTTCTGAACAGTTCCAATGTTTCCAAAATCTGGATAGAACACTTCAACTTCCTGTTTCCCGAGAATTCGATGGATAATGACCCGATACCACCACTTATCTTCAGAAATCCTTACACAACAGAGATGTCCTGGCTGGATGAAACACTCTGGCATGGCATATCGATCAGAAACCAACTGATTAGAATAACAGCGCCTGCAGAATTCCATAAAAGAAATCCATAGAAAAAGAAAAAAATTAAAGATCATTTTTACTGATGTTATCAAGAGCAAGAAAGTCTTGGCAAAAGGCAAAGAAAAATTCTCACTTTTTCTGATTTGGTAATGCTTATTACTGATACCAATTAATTTTCTTTTTCATGTCCAAATTCTTTCTCTTTAACAATAAACTTCTTCAAATAGAAATTTACTAAGTGATCATTATGTAACATTATACCAAGTATTCTTGGCATACATATATATAGTGATACAGTATATAATATAGTGATATATATATAATATAGTGATACAGTCTACTTAGAAAAAACACAGTATGCTTTTGGAGAGATACAAAATAAATTACTCTTATATGTGACACTAATGTAAAAATCAGATTGCTGTTCATGAATAAATCTAATGAATGAAAATGTAAACATTTTACACAGTGTTTATAACAAAAGACATCATTATTCAATAGAGAAAAGATAATTTAGAGCAGTAATTCTCCAAGTGCAGTTTACAAATTCCTGGGACCCTGACACACTTTCAAAGAGTTCATAAGATCAAAGCTATTTTAATATATTGTATTATTATGAAAATAATTATTTGCCCTTTTCACTGAGTTAACATTTGCATTGATGGTATAAAAGCAATGGTGCCTTTGCTTTTACAAAGTTTTACAAAAGGGTAAAACTCCAGGTGCCTTTTCTGTATCAAATCTGTGACATTCAACTGTATTGCTGCTGCTGCTGCTAAGTCGCTTCAGTCGTGTCCAACTCTGTGCGACCCCAGAGACGGCAGCTCACCAGGCTCCCCCATCCCTGGGATTCTCCAGGCAAGAACACTGGAGTGGGTTGCCATTTCCTTCTCCAATGCATGAAAGTGAAAAGTGAAAGTGAAGTCTCTCAGTCGTGTCCGACTCTTAGTGACCCCATGGACTGCAGCCTTCCAGGCTCCTCTGTCCATGGGATTTTCCAGGCAAGAGTACTGGAGTGGGGTGCCATTGCCTTCTCCGATTCAACTGTACTAGTAGTCATTTATTTTTCACTGCCATGCATTCCAATTACATTTTTTTAGAGGAAAAAAAAAAAGGCCTAATTTCACTTAAGAATGTCCATGATAAAGCAATAAAAATTATTAAGCGTATTAAATCTCAAACACAGAATGATTATCTTTTCAATATTCTCTGTGACAAAAATGGAAGTATAATACTTCCTAAGTTGCCTTAAGGAAAAGCACTTATGGATTTCAGTTGTGAACTGACCTAGCTGCTCTGTGTGTGTATGTGCGTGTGGAGTAGTTTTTAGTTGGAAGATGAATAAGACACTATTAAACACCATTTTAGCTTGAAAGGTCCACTCAGAAACTATGTTTACTCAGATTTGGGTATTTGACACACACTTTCTCAAGAATGAAGTGGGCTTGTCACTTCCAGGAAAACACTTACAGTATTTATTGTCAATGATAAAATTCAAACCTTTCCAATTAAAATTACGATTTTCGAAATGTTACATCTAGCATTATGAGCTTGACAGCTTTCTAATACATAATACTCTTCTGATGATATCAGAGATACTAATGAGTGTGATTTTTAAAAAATATATTGTGTGATGAAACATCCACATTTGGAAGATGTACATAACTCACTGTACCAGTATTTTCCAAAAGACCAATGCATGATGTTTTAAAATCACAAATGGTGGTAAAATTGAGGGCCAGTTCCATTGAGTCCACACTTAGAAGGTCTCTATGCTTACTTATACCGTGGAAAGTGACAAACACACTCAAGGGATTAGATCTGATAGTTAAGAGTGCCTGAAGAACTATGGACGGAGGTTTGTGACACTGTACAGGAGGCAGTTATCAAGATCATCCCCAAGAAAAAGAAAGGCAAAATTGTTGTCTGAGGAGGCCTTACAAATAGCTAAGAAAAGAAGACACACTAAAGGCAAAGGAGAAAAGGAAAGATATACCCATTTGAATGCAGAGTTCCAAAGAATAGCAAGGAGAGATAAGAAAGCCTTCCTCAGCGATCCATGCAAAGAAATAGGGGAAAACAAGAGAATGCGAAAGACCAGAGATCTCTTCCAGAAAATTAGAGATACCAAGGGAACATTTCATGCAAAGATGGGCACAATAAAAGACAGAAACGGTATGGACCTTACAGAAGCAGAAGATATTAAGAAGAGGTGGCAAGAATAAACAGAAGTATTATACAAAAAAAATCTTCATGATCCAGAAATCCTGGAGTCCAAAGTCAGGTGGGCCTTAGGAAGCATCACTACCAACAAAGCTAATGGAGGTGATGGAATTCCAGTGGAGCTATTTCAAGTCCCAAAAGATGATGCTGTGCAAGTGCTGCATTCAGTATGCCAGCAAATTTGGAAAACTCAGCAGTGGCCACAGGACTGGAAAAGGTCAGTCTTCATTCCAATCCCAAAGAAAGGCAATGCCAAAGAATGCTCCAACTACTGCACAGTTGCACTCATCTCACATGTTAGCAAAGCAATGCTCAAAATTCTCCAAGCCAGGCTTCAGCAATACGTGAACCAAGAACTTCCAGATGTTCAAGTTAGATTCAGAAAAGGCAGAGGAACCAGAGATCAAATTGCCAACATCCATTGGATCACAGAAAAAGCAAGAGAGTTTCAGAAAAACATGTACTTCTGCTTTATTGACTATGTCAAAGCTTTTGACTGTGTGGGTCACAATAAACTGTGGAAAATTCTGAAAGAGATGGGAATACCAGGCCACCTGATCTGCCTCTTGAGAAACCTATATGCAGGTCAGGAAGCAACAGTTAGAACTGGACATGGAACAACAGACTGGTTCCAAATTGGGAAAGGAGTACATCAAGGCTGTGTATTGTCACCCTGCTTATTTAACTTATATACAGAGTACATCATGAGAAATGCTGGACTGGAAGAAACACAAGCTAGAATCAAGATTGCTGGGAGAAATATCAATAACCTCAGATATGAAGATGACACCACCCTTGTGGCAGAAAGTGAAGAGGAGCTAAAAAGCCTCTTGATGAAAGTGAAAGAGGAGAGTGAAAAAGTTGGCTTAAAGCTCAACATTCAGAAAATGAAGATCATGGCATCTGGTCCCATCACTTCATGGGAAATAGATGGGGAAACAGTGGAAACAGTGTCAGATTTTATTTTCTTGGGCTTCAAAACCACTGCAGACGGTGACTGCAGCCATGAAATTAAGACACTTGCTCCTTGCAAGGAAAGCTATGACCGACCTAGGCAGAATATTACAAAGGTTTGCCAACAAACCTTCGGCAAGGTTTCCCGGGTGGCTCAGATGGTAAAGCATCTGTCTGCAATGTGGAAGACCCTGGTTTGATCCCTGAGTTGGAAAGATACCCTGGAGAAGGAAATGGCAACCCACTCCAGTACTCTTGCCTGGAAAAGCCCATGGACAGAGGATACTGGTAGGTTACAGTCCACAGGGTCACAAAGAGTTGGAGACAACTGAGCATTCATTTGCCAACAAAGGTACGTTTAGTCAAAGCTGTGGTTTTTCTAGTAGTCATGTATGGATGTTAGCGTTGGATCATAAAGAAAACTGAGTGCCAAAGAACTGATGCTTTTGAACTGTGGTATTGGAGAAGACTCTTGAGAGTCCCTTGGACTGCAAGGAGATCCAACCAGTCCATTCTAAAGGAAGTCCCAGTCCTGAATATTCATTGGAAGGACTGATGCTGAAGCTTAAGCTCCAATACTTTGGCCACCTGATGCAAAGAACTTATTCATTGGAAAGGCCCCGATGCTGAGAAAGACTGAGGGCAGGAGAAGGGGGTGACAGAGGATGAGATGGTTGGATGGCATCACCGACTCAATGGATATGAGTTTGAGCAAGCTCTGGCAGTTGGCAATGGACAGAGAAGCCTGGAGTGCTGCAGTCAATGGGGTCACAAAGAGTCAGACACAACTGAGCGACTGAACTGAACTGAATGCTTACTCTAATAATGCTCTGCTACTGCTATTTTGAAATTCTTCATTTTTAAACAAGAAGTCTTGCGTTTCAATTTTGCACTGGAGCCTGCAATTATATAGCTAATCCTGGATCCATTCAAAGTGCAAAGTTAAAAACTGGATTTTAAGATAGTAGAGTTTGAAAAGTTCAAATTCCACATTACATCTAACCTTAAGAAACCACTACTTGTCAAGGTTTCATATACTATCAAAAGAGTATTCACAATTTTCTGAAAAGGCTGTTAAAATACTCTTTTTCCTAACTATGTACCTATTTGAAGCCAGATGTTTTCATAAGCTTTCACCAAAAGAATGTATCTCAAGAAATTAAAAGCAGAAGCAGATACTGAAATACAACTTTCTGCTAGTAAGCCAACTACAGCTATTTTCCATAAAATATCATATTCAGAAAAATGAACTTATCATGATTTTTAAACAATATTTTACATTTTCACAGTTTTATTTTTGGTACAATAAATACTGATAAGCAAAGGCTCTTCTGAGTCCTTAATTTTTAAAACCCCCGAGACCAAAATGTCTGAGAAGTGACTTAACAAAGTACATGAAAAATACATTGAAAATAACAGATTCCTACCGCATTTCAATCATCATGTCCTCAAGTAACTCTGATGAATCCCTGCTGTAGATTCGGATGTAGAATTGGCTAGGAGAGAGGATATACTCCACAAAAACACCCACGAGAGTACTGGTATCTAATGGGGGCAGTCTGCATAATTTCTTGTCCCGCACAGCATCTGGTGGGATGTCATGATTTGCCATTGCCAAGTTGAGCTGGGATTTGTTAATTTCTACTTGCTACAAATTCAAAAAAAAGAAAAAAAGAAACCACTATAAATCTTTGAGTAACATGTCAAACTTTGACAATGTTTCTTAAAGTATATTTCATGAATTACCTTTACTAGAAACACCTGGCAAATTATAAAAATGAAAATTCTTAGGCTCTAGCCCAGATTCAGTGATTCAGAATATCTGGAAGTGAGACCCACAGTTATGCCTTTAAAACAATTTCCAAGATGATCCCTACCTACCTTAAAGTACAAAAAGTACTGCCTTATATTACATAAAAAGAGTTAAAAGTGTGTCGCACACAATTGCCCTGTACAAAACTGAAAACATGGTGCTTCAAATACTTCGGGTGAACTAAGTTACAGCCTAAATAAGACACAGCCTCATCCTAACCAATCCTACCAACAAAGGCAACTTTAAAGAATGGATTAAATTTCAGACTACTCTTCCAACCAAAAATGGGGCTTCTCAAACACTTTCATTCTAAAATATACTATTTTCCTTTAGGCTTTTCTATCATCCTCTAGAAAATACAGCAGGCTCTCCAAATAAAATGTTTTCCTTCCATGAAAGAAGCCAGGTGTAAAGGGCAAAAGGGAAGAAGAGGAAGCACCTAATTTCTTAATAATGACAAAATAACAAAAGCGGAGAAGTGTGTGTGTGGAGATCAAATAAAAGAGAAGAGCACCCTACAACTGAGGCTAGGTGCAGGGGCAACCTGCAGCAGTATTGAGAATACGGTTACAGCCAAGCTTCTCCGTTCTTCCCTCTGAAGCCCTGAAGGGTTTCCAAGCCTACAGAAACACATGGACAGAGGATCAACGTCTGTTAAGCAATGTCATCCTCACACAACAGTGAAGTCTTCAAAGCCAACTGAAAACTCTGAAATGAGACCCAAGGAAAGCTAGTTATATAAAAGACTGAAAACCAGAATAAACGTTGTCTAAGGTGACTTCAGACCAAAGTTCTGGTCTTGTCTAAGAAATCATATGTCCAGAAATAAGACTTTTTCTCAAACAGAAATTTTGTCTAAAGAAGCACTCATTCAGTTTCTTTTCATAATGCTGAATCTCCAGTACATGAACACAGACATCAAACCATACTCACCAGCTGCAAAGGTTTTACCACCAGATTAGGCTTCTTGAAAATCTTCTGTTCTGGTTCCTTATGGTTTTTTGAAGGGCAATCCCAAGTAGTCTCCTTGATAACAGCAGTAGACAGTGAATTTCTAGGGGGACTGGACACACATGCTTTGGCTTCTATTTTCTTATCTGATTGAACTAAAAATGAATTTCTGACTGATGACACAGCTCCATCTGAAATGACCAATAGAGAAGCCTATGTGTATCTATTACAATAACCTGTAAACCATATACTAAGCACATTCTATGTGCCAGGCACCGGGCAGATAATGATGGATACGAACCTGTCTTTGCAGACATTTCAGCATGGAGAGACACAAGGGAAGTTCCAGATGGGAACAAATCTTACATTATTCATGTTGGGGGAAGATGTTGGAAGAGAAGTCTGGTAAGGTTTTTTAAACTTTGGTGAAAGATTTTATTTTTCAACATCCTGATTTCAATTTATTTCTTGTTCAACTTTAGTTGTGAACATTCACTGTCGCTTAATGTACAATATAACTACTTGTACTACTAATGTACAACAGAACCTCAATGTATGTAACCACTTAATATTCCATAATACAATCTCTTAATTTTTAGGGAATTCCCAAACCAATTACATATTTTGTTCAAATTTATATGTTTATGACAATTATAAGAGGTTGACACACTAAAATGGATTCCAGATAGACAAAACCATAGCAGCTCCTAAAGAAATACACTAGTAACTATACAAAAATGTAGGCACAAGGATGTTGAACACTGTATATTTTGTAGGTACAAGGACATTGAACACTGTATAGTTTATAATACAAAAAAAAAAGGGATACTCTCTACATGTCCATTGACAGGAGACTGGTTAAATGGACTATAATGTAGTTACATAAAACAATTACATGCACTGTTCAGTGCTCAACAACCGAGCTAAGAGCCACTGAACTACCTAGTGTTTCCCCGTGACAGTATCATCTCAGAAAATTTATTTCTTCAGAATTATTAAAACATCTAAACAATAAAGAAAGTAAACTTTAAAAACTCAGATTTTAATACAGCAGCATTATTACAACATACATCATCAGGAAGGAAGTGAAAGTGAAGTCGCTCAGTCGTGTCCGACTCTTAGTGACCCCATCGACTATAGCCTACCAGCCTCCTCTGTCCATGGGATTTTCCAGGCACTAGTACTGGAGTGGATTGCCATTTCCTTCTCCAGGGGATCTTCCCAACCCAGGGATCGAACCCAGGTCTCCTGCACTGTAGACAGACGCTTTACCATCTGAGCCACCAGGGAAGTCCATCAGGAAGGAGGTCATTATATACGAAACATTTTCAAGGCTAACATGTGATCTGTTTGTGGTTAAAATTAACATGGTTACCTAAACGATGCTTTCTTTTTCCTTGTCCTTACAGAGATAATTAAACATCAGGTTTGCATCATACTGTAATACAACTCACCAGATGCTAGAGGCTTCATATCAGCATCAAACACCAGCAAGTCTTGTTCTCCTTCCCTGAACTCAACATGGAGAATGTCACTAAGTGCTCCAACAAGCTCTATGACATTCAAGAAGCCCAGTTTTTTGGGTGAAAGTTGCTCTTTAAAAATTAACTGTCACAAAAACAAATAAACAAAAAAACAAAACAGTAATATAACATATACAGATGCTTCATGGACAATGCTTTAATTTGGACTTGGACTCCAAACTAATTTTGTAGGGGTGAGTAAATTCAGGCATTCAATAAACACTTGCTTCCATGGGAGTATAATACAAACCAAGCAATCTATAATCCCTCACCATAAACTTCTAGGCCAGCTTCAAGTTCCTTTTAGAGCACATGGTAATTAAAAAGAAAATCAGAAGACATTTTTACCTCTCATTTTTCACAATGTATGATTATAAAGCAAAAGTCTTTTAAAAAAGAGGGGAACACACAAAATACAGAAATCATAATAAAACTGTTGATATTTCTCTATGTTCACAGAAAGAATATTCACTACCACTTTTCACATGCAATAAAATAATACTATTTTTAAATGCTTCCTTAACATTTAAACATTATTTCACCCTTGAAGTTGGGATAAATAGGCAAGTGTAAGTGTATTTTCTACAGCACACTGATTTTCTTACCTTGGAAGAAAGAAGAATGATACGAAATAGAGACAGAAGAGAATATGTATAAAATAAATAACAAATATGTCTGGTTTAAACTGCACAGTAAATTAGTTAGGTTTGTCCTTGCTAATAAAGAGAGTGTGTGTGTAGTTGCTCAGTTGTGTCCAGCTCTTTGTGACTCCACAGACTGTAGTCCAGCAGGTTCCTCTGTTCATGGGGTTTCTCAGGCAAGAATACTGGAGTGGGTTGCCATTTCTTCCTCCAGGGGATCTTCCTGACCCAGGGATCAAACCCACGTCTTTTGTGTCTCCTGCACTGGCAGGTGAATTTCTCACCATTGAGCCACCTGGGAATTCCTTGTTAATCAAGATCTCCTATGAAAAGGTCTGAATTCTTAAATCTTGCGTCTTCCTAACCAAGGTAAAGCAGTTGAGCTAACCATGTTTCTTGCTCTCTTCCTTTGGATTAGGTGTTGTGCAGGTCGGTTCAATCACATTCCAACTCTTTGCAACCCCATGGACTGTAGCTCACCAGGCTCCTCTGTCCATGGAATTTTCCAGGCAAGAATACTGGATTGGGTTGCCATTTCCTCCTCCAGGGGATCTTCCCAACCCAGAGATTGAACCCACGTCCCTTGCTTCTCCTGCACTGGCAGGAGGATTCTTTACCACTGCACCACCTGGGAAGCCTAATTAGGTGTTGGTAGGAAATAAATCCTTTCCCTGACTTAATCACCTTGGAGAAGATCGATAGGAACACACAGTGCAAACGCTTTTAAAGGACTGACTCTTGACAAAGGGTGGGATGTCTTTGTTTTAGAGGCATTTTATTGAGACAAGGCAAAACAGTTAAGATGTTCAGAAGTAGTGTACAATGAAAGAGATGTCAAACCCATTGCTTTATCATGTATTCCCTCTTCTTTACAATTAAACCCAACTTTCTGCTTTAAGGGAGGAGTCACAAAAATAAGCCAGTATACTTCCCCTCTTCATAATAACAGAAACAGCTTCCAGAAATCTAACTGTAATAAGAGAAATTGAATGTTGGCTTACATATATTCATTAAAAGACAACAAACCATCAGACTACAAGAGTTTAACTCCATCTGTCTTAATCTGATACTCTTGTGTTTTCACTCATAGGTATCACCAAGTCGGTAAGTTCTAGCACTGGAGCTTATTCATATTCCTCATTATTCACTGCTCATGTTTGCCTTAAGCAGAGAGTAACTCAGAGGCTGATGCTTCTCTCTACTTTAGTCTGTAAGTTGTGTACTATCTGTGGCATCTGTCTGACGCTCAGGCCATAACTTCAGGAGTTGAACTATAGATGGAATCTGAATTCTCTGAAGCAAATTCTTCTATCTGTTCCTCTGTTGTCTCTGAAAAACAGATCCTCAGCTTTGCCAGCTCACTACTATCTTCAGGAAGCACACATTTCCAAAGACCATGGGTTTTCCTATCATAATCTGCCACAGTCTCTACGCTCCATTCCATCTTCAGGACCACTGGCATAGAGTTCTCCATCAGACCTAAACCTCACACAGTGAATGGGACCAAAGTGTCCTTTGTAGGATTCTAATTCATCTTCACTATTGTAATCATATTTACAAGGTTTAAAATCTTCACTTGCTGCTACAAGAAATTCTCAGGGCAAAGAGATGCAGAATTGATGGTTGCAGGAGCTTCAAAGGGTTTGAGTCCAAACTTACTGCACTAGGAAAAGCAACAGATGGTCCATACATAATTGCCAGGCATTCCCTTGGGAATACATCCCCTACTACTGAAGACATCAAAACTTAGAGGTTTCACCTCTGTCACAGTAGTGTGATCCCAAAGTAGAACGGTTTTATCGCCAGCTGAAAGAATCTGTTTATCACCACAGAACTTTTTTAATACCAGAGGTATGACCATTGACTTCTTAGGTTCTGTCTGGAAGACCGCCTAGTCATCATCCTTGGACCTGAAGAACATGGACATGAGCAGCACCCTGCAGGCATCCTGAATGCTGAACACCGGCCTGCTGCATCCCATGGCTGCCAGCATACCAGCCAGCTCAGTTACCCTCCGGGGCTCAAGGGGCTCGGTGCTCACTCGCCCTGCCAGCTCCATCTCCACCTTCCCAGTCACTGCCTCTAAGCCCAAAGGGTGGGATTTCTGCAGAGCATACTTCTTGTTGGTGTAATGCTCTCAGATCCAAGTCAACTCTTTATGACTTCTCCCAGGACACTTGCAAATGTGGTGCCCTGTATCAGTCAAGTCCTAGTTTAAAACAGTCATTATACAGCCAATCATGAATATCCTGAGAGAGAAAGAACTGGTAGAGGACAGAGGAAGGGTGGTAATGAATTAGATTTAGTCTCCAGTCCACTCCCATTTCTCAGCTGACCAGGAGAGCACCTCCTTGGAGGTAACCGCTACCAGCAGTTTCGTGTGGAAAACATCACCAGCAGATTCTTGTGGGAAACTTGCCAGAAATTGTCAAAACTTGAATATACATCACCCTTTAGCATAATAGATTACACCTGCTGTATTTTTTAATGAGTTAATACAGAGATATTTCCAAATCAGTACGTGAAACATAGTTGAGTTTTGCTTTGTGATCCTCGGAATCTTTTAGTAAATTAGTTTAGTCCATCAACTGACATATCAGACACATTGCCCTAATACCTTTCTTATGCTATCTTCTCTGTATACTCCCACCATAAGTAAGGAAGCAATTGACATTTATTTCTACTTTCTCTTCCATCTCCAATCCATTTTAGTTATCTTATGTTTTCCTAAAAGTTTATGTTTTCCAATATATTATATGATTTAATTTTCTCATAGATTTTGCAGATGACACTTTCATAGTGCAAACTCTATTTTTCGCAAATTGGTAGCTGGACCCAGAGGCTTGATCAGACTCATGCTCCATCCCTTTAACAAAACTATTGGTGATGTCATATTCTAAAAAGAACACATAATGTCTAACTGTCTCTATGTTGGTGTTGTTATCATAGCAATTACTGGTCAATGCCTGATTTACTATTCATTGAGAGTTTTAATATAGTGATATTAAAACTCTATCGATTCTTTTCTATTATTTAGTTGGAATATTTTATAGAGATATGGTCCCCTCATCTGTTATTTGGTTACTCAGTCCTACCAGTTCATTCAGGAAAGCCAAGATAAGTGACTGGCTCTTTCTTTTTGTTTAACATTTTTTAAGAAAATGAATTAGTTCTCCATAATCTTCCATGATAACCAATTAGTTTTTAACATCATATGAACTCACAAAATTAAACATACTGGATGGGCTTCAGTTCAGTTCTGTTCAGTTCAGTCACTCAGTTGTGTCCAACTCTTTGCGACCCCATGAATCGCAGCATGCCAGGCCTCCCTGTCCATCACCAACTCCTGGAGTTCACTAAGACTCACATCCATCAAGTCAGTGATGCCATCCAGCCATCTCATCCTCAGTCGTCCCCTTCTCCTCCTGCCCCCAATCCCTCCCAGCATCAGAGTCTTTTCCAATGAGTCAACTCTGTGCATGAGGTGGCCAAAGTACTGGAGTTTCAGCTTTAGCATCATTCCTTCCAAAGAAATCTCAGGGCTGATCTCCTTCAGAATGGACTGGTTGGATCTCCTTGCAGTCCAAGGGACTCTCAAGAGTCTTCTCCAACACCACAGTTCAAAAGCATCGATTCTTCGGCGCTCAGCTTTCTTCACAGTCCAACTCTCACATCCATACATGACCACAGGAAAAACCATAGCCTTGACTAGGCGGACCTTAGTCGGCAAAGTAATGTCTCTGCTTTTGAATATACTATCCAGGTTGATCATAACTTTTCTTCCAAGGAGTAAGCGTCTTTTAATTTCATGGCTGCAGTCACCATCTGCAGTGATTTTGGAGCCCAAAAAAATAAAGTCTGACACTGTTTCCACTGTTATCANCAAAGTACTGGAGTTTCAGCTTTAGCATCATTCCTTCCAAAGAAATCTCAGGGCTGATCTCCTTCAGAATGGACTGGTTGGATCTCCTTGCAGTCCAAGGGACTCTCAAGAGTCTTCTCCAACACCACAGTTCAAAAGCATCGATTCTTCGGCGCTCAGCTTTCTTCACAGTCCAACTCTCACATCCATACATGACCACAGGAAAAACCATAGCCTTGACTAGGCGGACCTTAGTCGGCAAAGTAATGTCTCTGCTTTTGAATATACTATCCAGGTTGATCATAACTTTTCTTCCAAGGAGTAAGCGTCTTTTAATTTCATGGCTGCAGTCACCATCTGCAGTGATTTTGGAGCCCAAAAAAATAAAGTCTGACACTGTTTCCACTGTTATCATTGACCTTTAGGTCAATGATAATTTTGTACCTTTCTTTTCTTCTAATTTAGGCATTTTATTTTAATTTAGGCATCTTAAAGCTATAAATTTCCCTTTGAGCACTGCTTCAGCTGCATCTCACAATTTTTGATATATTTCAATAGCATTCAATGGAAAATACTTTCAAATTTCCCTTATTCTATCTTTAATAAACTGTTTAGCTATATTCAATATTTTACCAACAATAGAAAATAATATGAAAAAAGAATATATACACATATATATATATGTTTGAATAACTTTGCTATACACCAGAAACTAGCACAACATTGTAAATCAACTATACTTCAATTTAAAGCAGAAAGTTATCTGGAAGAGAACTGTTTAATTCCCAAATTTTCTGGAGGGTTAATACTTAGGGAACTCATTGTATTGATCTGTAATTTAATTCCATCTTAAAGAACATACTTTAAGATTTTAGTATTTTGAAATTTGTTTAGATTTATTCTATAACCAACTACATGGTCTGTCTTGGCAAATGTATCTTCCATGTGTACTTGAATACAACGTGTATTCTGCAGTTGTTGGGTACAGTGTTCTATAAAAGTCAAAAAGATCAAGATGATAGAGGGTATGGCCCAGATTTTCCATGTCCTTATTCATTTTTTTGACTATTTTATCAATTGCCAGAAAGAGAAAGTCCCTATAATTGTGGAAGTTAATTCATAATTAATTCTGTTAATTTTTAGATCATTTATCTTAAAGCATTATTAGGTGAATACACATTTGACCACTGTGTCTTCCTGATTAATGCTTTATCCTTACAAAATGTCTCTCTGTCTCTGATAATACACGTTGCCTTGAAATCTCCTTTACCTGATTTTTTTAGTCTTTTTAGTTCTTTTATGCTTATTATATATATATCTTTTTCATCTTTTACTGTCAACCAATTTATGTCTTTCTACTAATAGTATATTTCATATGCATAGTATTTAGTTGCATTCTGCTTTTTCATATCTCATAACTTCATTAATTTTAATATATACTCTATTATATTTATGAAATTATTAATATAAGTGGATTTACAGATACCATTCTTTAAATTGAAGTATAGTTGCTTTACAATGTTGTGTTGGTTTCAGGTGTATAGCAAAATGGTTCATTTCACATATACATATATATTTTTTTCAGATTCTTTTCCTTTTTAGGTAATTACAAGATATTGAATACAGTTCCCTGTGCTATACAGTAGATCCTTGTTGTTTACTTATTTCATATATATTAGTATGCATCTGTTAATCCAGATATATCCCTCTTTCCCTTTCCCCTTTGGTAACCATAGATTTTCTATGTCTGTGAGTCTGTTTCTGTTTTGTAAAGAAGTTCATTTATGTATTAAGATTTAATGTAGAAGTGTTATATTTGTCTCTGGCTGACTTCACTTGGTATGATAATCCCTAGGACTATCCACGTTGCAGCAAATGGCATTATTTTATTCATTTTATGGCCAAGTAATTCCATTGTGTATACATATATACACACCACATCTTTATTCATTTGTTGATGGACACTTAGGCTGCTTCCATGTCTTGGCTATTGTAAATAGTGTTGCAAACAGCACTGGGGTGCGTGTATCTTTTTGAATTACGATTTTCTCTGGATATATGCCTAGCAGTGGGATTGCTGGATCATATGGCAGCTCTATTTTTAGTTTTCTAAGGAACATTCATACTGTTTCTCCATAGTGGTTGCACCAATTTACATTTCCACCAACAGCGCAGAAAGGCTCCCTTTCCTCCACACCCTCTCCAGCATTTATTATTTGTATATTTTTTGACGATGGCCATTCTGACTGGTGTGAGGTCATACCTCATTGCATTTGCATTTCTCTATTAATCAGTGCTGTTGAATATCTTTCAAGTGCCTGTTCGCTCTCTGTATGTTTCTGAAGAAGTATCTGTTTAAGTCTCCTTTCCATTTTTTGATTGGGTTGTTTTTTATATTGAGCTGCACGAGTTGTTTGTATATTTTGGAAATTGAGCCCTTGCTGTTCATACTGTTTGCAAATATTTTATCCTATACAGCTACCACTTTTTGCTATTTAATTTCTGCTGATTCCATCTGTATTTTGTTTCTCTCAAAATTTGTTCCTTTGTTGTCTTTGAAGCAAAAAGGTTGAACAGTAAACCCAGTCTTCCTTTGAGTTTGAGTATTTTTATACAATTCCATTTTAATGTATCTAAAGGCAATGGCACCCCACTCCAGTACTCTTGCCTGGAAAATCCCATGGACAGAGGAGCCTGGTGGGCTGCAGTCCATGGGGTCACTAAGAGTCGGACACAACTGAGCAACTTCACTTTCACTTTCACGCACTGGAGAAGGAAATGGCAACCCACTCCAGTACTCTTGCCTGGAGAATCCCAGGGATGGAGGAGCCTGGTGGGCTGCAGTCCATGGAGTCACAATGAGTTGGACTCGACTGAGTGACTGAACTGATTGCCCCTCCATTCATTATGCTATGGTTTTCACAGGTACTAAATCTGTATGTTACAAACCCAGTTATACAATGTTGTAATTTTTGCTTTAAACAGTCACAGACTTAATTGGTTGAAAGTCTTTTATATACCCACACATTTTACATAAGATTTCCTCTGTATTCATTTTGAGGGCTTTTCTGGGCTTCTTAAATCTGTAAACTCTTTCATAAAATTTATGAAATTCTCAACAATTATTTTCTCAAATTTTTTTTTTTAATCATCTTTGTTTCCTCACAATTATACGTGTTAGATCACTTGGTACTGTCCTACAGGTCTCTCCAATCCTGCGTTTGTTTTTCTTTCCGGCCATCCTGCACAGTTTGTGGTATCTCAGTTCCCCAGCCAGGGATCAAACCCAAGTCACAGCAGAGAAAGTGCCAAATTCTAGATCCTATGCCACCAGGGAACTCCCAGATTCCGTTTTTATTTATTTCTGGCTGCTCTGGGTCTTCGCTGCTGTGCATAGGCTCTCCTGGGCTGTAGCAGGCAGGTGCTACTCTCTAGCTGGGCGCACAGGCTCCTCGGTGAGGTGACTTCCCTTGCTGCGGAGCATGGGCTCTAGGACTTCCACAGTTAAGCTTAGTTGCCCCCCAACAAGTGGAATCTTCCTGAAGCAGGGATCAAACCTGTGTCCCCTGTACTGGCAGGTTGATTCTTAACGGCTGAACCACCACAAAAGTCCCCAGGTTCTGCTTAAAAAAATTTTTTTTCATTTATTTTCTCTCTGTTCTTCAGATTGGATCATTTCTCCCAATCTGTCTTGGGGTTCACTGATGCTCTCTTCTGCCATTTCCAATTTGTTCTTAAGATACTGTAGTGAAATTACTTCAGATATTTTATTTTCAGCTCTAGAAAATTTTTTGGCTTTACAGTTTTTCTCCACTGAAGTTTCTTATCCATTTGTTCAATATGAATACATATTGCATTATACATTTTTTAATGTGGTTTTAAGAATTCCTTTAAAACCTTTTTGCTGACTTCAACATCTGCATCATCTCAGTATCAATTTGCATCAATTACTTTTTCTCTTCACCAAGGGGCACATTTTCTTGTTTATTCAGTAATTTTTGCTTGTATCTGGGACATCATAATAGGTAAGCTGTAGACTGTGGAATCTTTTATGCTTCTTCTGAGAGTACTGCTTTTTGCTTAACTTTAATAGGGAGTTAACCTGACTAACCTTAAACTCAAAACTCTGACCCCCTGTTTTGGGCCACAGCTGAAAGAGATTCAGTTCTTTCAGCCTTACTAGGCTTCTGGGAGTCTGCCCCAGGCATGTGTAATTCAAGAATCAGTCAGAGATTTGAGCAGAATTTACGTGCAGAATTTGATGCTCTCTCTCTATCCCATAACTTCTTCCCTCATCTTCCAGCTGCTTGTCTTCCCTGGTTGCTCAGATGGTAAAGAATCTGCCTCCAATGCAGGAGACCAGAGTTTGATCCCTGGATGGGGAAGATTCCCTGGAGAAGGGAATGGCAACCCACTCTAGGATTCTTGCCTGGGAAATACCATGGACAAACGAATCTGGCAGGTTACAGTCCACGGGGTCTCAATGATTTGTTTAATCATTTTTCAACTGCTTATGTAGCTCCAAATCAGAGGCAGGTAAAACTTTTGATTTCTATCCAGTTATCAATTCCAAACTATGTATGGGGCCCGACACTGGGCCAAACTCCACGCAAATAAAAAAGGTGCTATTCTAGCAGGTTACAGTCCACGGGGTCTCAATGATTTGTTTAATCATTTTTCAACTGCTTATGTAGCTCCAAATCAGAGGCAGGTAAAACTTTTGATTTCTATCCAGTTATCAATTCCAAACTATGTATGGGGCCCGACACTGGGCCAAACTCCACGCAAATAAAAAAGGTGCTATTCTCTCCTCTCTAGGTGCTGACTCCTTTCCAATTTCTGCCTGCTTTTGAACAATTTCTAGTACCTTCAGAGAGTAATTTTTTATATTTTGTCCAGAATTTATAACAATTATCATCAGGATTGTTCCAATGTAGGCTCAGACATATTACTTTAATTTATTTGCATGCCTAAGTTTCTCACTAGATTTCAAAAATCTTAGTGACAGAGCCTTTCATACCTGGATACCCAGTGCCTCCCTCATTTCCTTTTGACTTTCACAATGTACCTCATTTTTATCTAGTGGTTTTCTTAGGGCATCAGCTGTTCTATTTTTTGTTCTTATAATGTTCATTAGCCTTCATTTCTGAAATTTTTTTCTTTTATTTACAATTCTTTCCTGAGTACTTTCCTGAATACCCTTCACTGTATTCCCAAATTTGTATAATTCAGATTTATGCTGTTCTTTCATGTTTTGTATCACTTTATATTTTTGAAAAAGGTTTCAGCTTTTATCTGTATTAGGGACATGCGTTTCTGACATGCTCCTATTATCAGGAGATATGCTCTTCTGTTTCTTAACCTCTTTTTTAATTCAAACAACAATGCAATTTGACCCAGATCCTCTACTGCTGCATATTTTACATGAGATTCATTTTCCTGACTTGTAGGACATCATTCTGGATTATTTTCTGATTCACAGAGCTCCTCCTTCCCTTGTTTTTGTCAATTGTTTAAAAATACAGTAGGTTAATTTGGATATTTCTTGGCTCTTTTCCCTTAATACTACTTACACCTAAGACTCCTCTTTTTCTACTGTTCGTATCCCGCTCAATTTTTCATTAGTGTCTATAAGGGAGCTCCAGCTGGTCAGTTTCAAGAATTCACAGGAGCTCCAGCCCCATTCAACTCTTACTATGAAGCACTTTCTGCTACTAGGTCAAAATAACACACAGTCTCAGTTACAGCTTTGGAAATGGCTTGCTGTACATTCTAGTGGATGAAGTAAAGTGAAGTGAAAGTTGCTTGGTCGTGTCCAGCTCTTTGCAGTTCCTTGGACTATACAATCCACGGAATTCTCCAGGCCAGACGTGAATACCTGATGACTGTTTTGTAGTTCTTCTGTCTCATAGGTCCATCAGGGTTCCTCTTTTCTCCTGGCACAGACACTGCTATCATGAGGCTTTTGTGGCAGCTGCTGATTCCTCTCCAGCAATTATTCGCAGAGATACATCACCTGACTTTGTTATAAATGCTGTCTTTGGACTCTCTATTTCGCCACCCAGTTCTCTATGTGGCTTCTAGGTCTCTGTGTGCTTCCCCGGTGGTTCAGATGGTAAAGCGTCTGCCTGCAATGTGGGAGACTGGGGTTCAATCCCTGGCTCTGGGTGGGGAAGATCCCCTGGAGAAGGGAATACAACCCACTCCGGTACTCTTGCCTGGAAAATCCCATGGAGGGGGGAGTCTGGTAGGCTACAGTCCATGGGATCGCAGAGAGTCAGACACGACTGAGCAACTTCATTCACTCACTCTCTATAGCTGGCACTTCGGGAAGATCCAAAACCTATGCTGCCTCTGCACTATCTTCCTTCAATTAGCAATTTAACAAAAGATCCTGAAAGAAGGGCAGACTGTTGTCCAAGTATTTCAAGAGGACAAATAACAAGGTAGCTTTTATATCATGTTGGATAAATAAAGGTTTAGTATTTCTACAGGTTAAAATAAAGATTAAATCTATACTTATTATATATGTTTAATAATAATGTTGAATTTCTGCAGAAGTTTGTTTACTAAGAAAGGCAAAGAGCTTTCCTGTAACATTAAAAGGTTTTTTTACAGACTCACAGACTTGGAGAACAAACTTATGCTTACCAGGGCAAAAGGTGTGACTGGGGTGAGGGGAGGAATAGATTGGGAGTTTGGGATTGACATGTACACACTGCTGTATTTAAAATAAATAACCAACAAGGACCTACTGTATAGCACAGGAATCTCTGCTCAATATTCTGTTATAACCTAGATGGGAAAAGAATTTGAAAAAGAACAGATACATATATATATAACTGAATCACTTTGCTGTACACCTGAAATCAAAACAACATTGTCAATCAACTATACTCCAATATAAAATTAAAAAACAAAAAATCCTATTTAAAATAGGTTTGCTTTAATTTCTACAAAATTGTTGACTTGTAACCTTAACTCCATGAATCTTTAATACAGGAAGCTATTTTGCTAAAACGTTCATGGTAGGAAACTATTCACTTTGAGTTGTGAACCTGGCATAGGAAGTTTATTTTTACCCATAAATTTTGTAATAATTAAGTTATATGCTATTACTTTACTACTCTATTTTACATTTTATTCTGTAATTTCATTATTAGATAAGTGACTTGATTTGTTAATCCAAAAGATTTCAAGACTGTTTAAGCTTTCTCTCATGGGCCTATCTGAAATAAACCTTGAGGTTTTAAGGAGTCATTGCTTTCATTCATAATGTGAAATTAGATTTTCTGCATTAAAGAAAGCTGAGCGCCAAAGAATTGATGCTTTTGAACTGTGGTGTTGGAGAAGATTCTTGAGAGTCCCTTAGACTGCAAGGAGATCCAACCAGTTCATCCTAAAGGAAATCAGTCATGAATATTCACTGAAAGGACTGATGCTGAAGCTGAAACTCCCAGTACTTTGGCCACCTGATGTGAAGAGCTGACTCATTTGAAAAGACCTTGACGCTGGGAAAGATTGAGGGCAGGAGGAAAAGGGGATGACAGAGGATGAGATGGTTGGATGGCATCACTGACTCGATGGACATGAGTCTGGATGAACTCCGGGAGTTGGTGAAGGACAGGAAGCCTGGCGTGCTGCGGTTCATGGGGTNATTGAGGGCAGGAGGAAAAGGGGATGACAGAGGATGAGATGGTTGGATGGCATCACTGACTCGATGGACATGAGTCTGGATGAACTCCGGGAGTTGGTGAAGGACAGGAAGCCTGGCGTGCTGCGGTTCATGGGGTCGAAAAGAGTCGGACACAACTGAGCGACTGAAGTGAACTGAATTTGAGGGTGATGCGTATCTTTTTTAAAAAAGTTTTCTACTTTTTCTTCTACTATGAGTTTTAACATTTACCAAACAATTACTATGCGGCAGGCAACATTCTAATTATTTTAAGCCATTTAAACTTCTTTACAAAACTTTATCAAGTAGATAACATTATACACATCATCCGTAAAATAGCACATAGATTTGATCTATCAATCATTACACTATATAGTATCTCAAACAAACTTGTTTATATGTACAAATATATGATAATGTTCATGACATAGTAGTTAAGAGTTAGGATACCTAAGTCTGAAGCTAGGCTGCCAGGATTTCAAATCCTGGCTCCACTCATTACTGGCTACCTATTTGGTAGGCAAGTTACTTTTCTATGCCTCAGTCTGTTGTGAAAACAAATGGACTACTATAAGAAAGGCATTCTGAATAGAGCACACCACACCTACCCCTTTTTAAAATTAGGCATATGGCAGTATCTGAATTATCATTCTGCAATGTGATTTTTCACCTAACATGATAGGTTCCAAAAATGGTCCATGTGGCATGAGTGAGCTAAATCTCGGTTGTTTATTTTTTCTACTACATACTACTCCATTATCTCAATTTATTTATCCCTTCTCCTATTGATAGACATTAAACTTATTCCCAGTTTTTAACCATCTGCAATGTATGTGTCATATGTATGTCTTCATGTGCACATGTTCAAGAGTTTCTCTAAAGTGCATCTATAAAAGTGGAACTCCAGAATTATCAGGGGTACATTTTGTCAAGTAAAGTCATATTGCCAAAGAGGTTTTGTTCCACAAACAGCACATGAAATATTCTGTTTTTTCCATATCCCAACTGACACTTGGTATTATCAAACATGAGAAACAAATTAACTCTCATTCTAATTATATAACAATAGTGGCAAAGATAGTCTTTCTATGCATAATCAAGTATTTATTAAAAACCATATTCTTAACTCTTTGAGTAAAAAAGCAGCTGCCAAAATGCAAAACAAAATGTTTAAGTTCTAGAGCACAGACGTGGAGGATCCAAAGGGTAGCAATAAAATTTTCATCAAGCATGAGAAACATATGCAAGCCATAAAAAACCATGGTTGGTGACAAAGAGAACACTCACCTCAAACTCTCTAAGCAATTTAGAAATAAGCAAACCCTCTGGAAACTTGGATACAACCTAATAAATAAAAAGTGAAATACAATATAAATAGACACAATGGGAATGCTGGGTGACAAAATATCAAAATAAGAAAGTATAAACTTACATAGCAACAAAGGCAAAAATGACATTATTATTAAGTGAATGAGTTAAAAGGCACAGTAATTTTTAAAAGTTAGCTTCTAGTTTTAAAATAGTTGTAACAACCAAAAATGGCAGTGAATTTCAACATTCCAAGAGTTGAGAAATCATTCTTGCATAAAACAGCAGTGCCATGACTGATCAGAAATTCCTAGAGTTCTTTAGCTCAGCTAACATATTTAGTCTTAGCTCATGTGAAATAAATATTCTATGGCATAACTTCAAGCATTTTAAAGAGCACAAAAGATATACAACGGACACTACAGAAAACACTGGAAAACACAGTTAAGCAAAGATACTGGCCATTGTTGTCCATATGCACACAAAAACATCTTTAATACAAAAATCAGGTCATTGCCTCTCTAGACTTTTAATACCATCTCGTAGACCTCTTTCCATGCCCGGAAATATGGATCAACATGTTTACTAGTGAAACTGAACTGGAGACTGTGGGGCTCTTGGGCACAGAAGTCTTTCCACGTCCCCCATTTCTTATAGGGAACAGACTCCGGACTCCATGACCTTCCCTGAGTTCCAAAGAACAAATCTGAACAGTTGTCAGTCCAGGAAGGAACAAGGTAGATGCAGAGTCAAGGGAGGAACAGTCAAGAAACAACAGTGCAGTCTTAAAACAGGGTCCTGGTTTCTTCTCAAGGGATATACATAACAATGTCTTTAAGCTCTTTATAGAATTAAAACTCTATTTCTGCTTTGTTGACTATGCCAAAGCCTTTGACTATGTGGGTTACAATAAACCGTGGAAAATTCTGAAAGAGATGGGAATACCAGACCACCTGACCTGCCCCTTGAGAAACCTGTATGCAGGNTACATAACAATGTCTTTAAGCTCTTTATAGAATTAAAACTCTATTTCTGCTTTGTTGACTATGCCAAAGCCTTTGACTATGTGGGTTACAATAAACCGTGGAAAATTCTGAAAGAGATGGGAATACCAGACCACCTGACCTGCCCCTTGAGAAACCTGTATGCAGGTCAGGAAGCAACAGTTAGAACTGGACATGGAACAGACTGGTTCCAAATAAGAAAAGGAGTACATCAAGGCTGTATATTGTCACCCTGTTTATTTAACTAATATGCAGAGTATATCATGAGAAATGCTGGGCTGGATGAAGCAAAAGCTGGAATCAAGATGGCTGGGAGAAATATCAATAACCTCAGATATGCAGATGAAACCACCCTTATGGCAGAAAGTGAAGAACTAAAGAGCCTCTTGATGAAAGTGAAAAAGTTGGTTTAAACCTCAACATTCAGAAAACTAAGATCATAGCATCTGGGCCCATCAAATCATGGTAAATAGATGGGGAAACAGTGAAAACAGTGACAGACTTTATTTTGGGGGGCTCCAAAATCACTGCAGATGGTGACTGCAGCCATGAAATTAAAAGACATTTGCTCCTTGGAAGGAAAGTTATGACCAACCTAGACAGCATATTAAAAAGCAGAGACATTACTTTACCAACAAAGGTCCATCTAGTCAAAGCTACAGTTTTCCAATAGTCATGTATGGATGTGAGAGTTCAACTATCCAGAAAGCTGAGTGCTGAAAAATAGCTTTTGAACTGTGGTGTTGGACAAGAGTCTTGAGAGTCCCTTGGACTGCAAGGAGATCCAACCAGTCCATCCTAAAGGAAGTCAGTCCTGAATATTCACTGGAAGGACTGATGCTGAAGCTGAAACTCGAATACTTTGGCCATCTGATGCAAAGAACTGACGGATCACTTGAAAAGACTCTGATGCTGGGAAAGATTGAAGGCGGGAGGAGAAGGGGATAACAGAGGATGAGAAGGTTGAAAGGCATCACCGACTCAATGGACATGAGTTTGGCTAAACTCAGGGAGTTGGTGAAGGAAAGGGAGGCCTGGTGTGATGCAGTCCATGGGGTCACAGAGTCAGACACGACTGAGTGACTGAAATGAACTGAGAATTAAAATTCAATAAATAGAAGGTGTCAGCATTCTTCATACCAGGAAAGACCACCTGAAGCCAAACGAAAAGAACTAGCTACTGCTAAGTCGCTTCAGTCGTGTCTGACTCTGTGTGACTCCATAGACAGCAGCCAACCAGGCTCCCTCATCCCTGGGATTCTCCAGGCGAGAACACTGGAGTAGGTTGCCATTTCCTCCTCCAATGCATGAAAGTGAAAAGTGAAAGTGAAGTCGCTCNTTGGACTGTGAAGAAGGCTGAGTGCTGAAAAATTGATGCTTTTGAACTGTGATGTTGGAGAAGACTCTTGAGAGTCCCTTGGACTGCAAGGAGATCCAACCAGTCCATTCTGAAGGAGATCAGCCCTGGGATTTCTTTGGAAGGAATGATGCTAAAGCTGAAACTCCAGTACTTTGGCCACCTCATGCGAAGAGTTGACTCATTGGAAAAAGACTCTGATGCTGGGAGGGACTGGGGTCAGGAGAAGGGGACGACCGAGGATGAGATGGCTGGATGGCATCACTGACTCGATATACATGAATCTGAGTGAACTCCGGGAGTTGGTGATGGACAGGGAGGCCTGGCGTGCTGTAATTCATGGGGTCGCAAAGAGTCGGACACGACTGAGCGACTGAACTGAACTGAAAGGATCTTAAAACACAGAGGCAGATTTTTGATGGCTTTTAATCAATTCCAAGAGTTCAGGAAACTAGGATATAAGCAGCAGGATGGTGATTATAAGGATGAGTTATGTCTATGGAGCATGGCTTGTGACACAGTCAGCAAACTATGGCCCATGGGTCAAAACTGGCTAAAAACTGTTTCAGCATTTTCAAACTGCTAGGAGCGAAAAAAAAAGTAATTTTTGTGACACATGAAAATTTTATGACATTCAAATGTCAGTATCCATAAATAAAGTTTTATTGGAATGTGGCCATATTGACTCATTCATATAGCTTTTTAATGTATTTACTTTTAATTGGGCAATAATTCTTTATAATATTGTGTTGGTTTCTGCCATATATCAACATGAATCAGCTATAGGTATATATACATATGTCCCCTCCCTTGCGAACTTCCCTCCACCTCCCATACCACCCTACCCTTCTAGGTTATCACAGAGCACTAGATTTGAGTCCCCTGTGTCATTCAGTAAATTTCCACTGGCTATCTAATTTCACATACGGTCATGTGTATGTTTCAATGTTACTCTCTCAGTTCATTCTGCCCTCTCCTTCCCTCTCTGTATTCACAGGTCTGTTGTTTACGTCTGTGTGTCCTCTGCTGCTCTGCAGATAGGTTCGTCAGTACTGTCTCTAGATTTCACATATACACATTAATACACAATATTTGTCTTTCTCTTTCTGACTTATCTCTGTATAACAGGCTCTAGGTTCATCCACCTCATTAGCACTGAGTCAAATGGGTTCCTTTTTATGGCAGAGTAATATTCCATTGTGTGTATGTACCACAACTTCTTTATCACTCATTCACATACTGTCCAGGGTTGCTTTGGCACTATGAGGGCAGTGATTGGTAGTTATAATGCAGATCATTAGGCCCTAAGAAGTTTCAAATACTTACTACCTGGTCCTTTTTGAGAAAATATTTGCCAAGCTTGGGTTAAGATGTCAAAATGATAGACTCTTACTAAGAACAGAAAGCATCTCAAGATAAGAAAAAAAAATGTTTTTTTTTTGCCTCAAGCTAGAAGACTAAATTCTGCTGACTTTATACTGAATGGGGTGAGGGAGATCTATTAAAGTCCAAGTAATCGTGGAAAGATCTGTAAGCAGAGGTTAACAGTTACAATGTGGGAGGGCGGGGAGTAAGAGTAGAGGTAGGGTTCCCTGGTGGGTCACTGGTGAAGTTAGCCTACCAAAGCAGGAGACACAGGTTTGCTCCCTGATCTGGGAGGACCCCATGTGCTTCGTAGAAACTAAGCCTGTATGCTACAACTACTGAGCTTGTACTCTAGAGCCCAGGAATGGCAGCCACTGAAGCCCGCAAGCCCTAGCACCCATGCTCAGCAACAAGAGAAGCCACCACAATGAGAAATCTGAGTGTTGCAACAGAGTAGCCTCTGCTTGCTACAACTGCAGAAAAGCCTGTGCAGCCAAAAATAAATTTAGAACAAGTGAGAGGCGGTCAGTGATTGACATGAAGAAAGTAATCAAGTGGGGACCCTGATTTCAACAATGCCTTAGTCTCAGATACCTACACACCAAACAGAAAAAAATGGACAATAAATCAAGTGAACAAAGGATTATAAAAGGGGATAAAGATGGGAAATAACCCATTATATATTATATATATATTCAGATAGGAGCCTATAGGACCCAAGAAGAAGCAGAGAAGAGCTCTGAATAAAAAAGATACACTCCTCAGAAAAATGGACAAAGATATGAAAAGGCAATTGATTTTAAAAAATGAACATGAGCTAGCCAATAACAGAATAAAAGTTCAACTTCTAATAAACAGGTATTAATAGTCAGGTATGGTTATTTGCCTACCAAATTGGAATATTTTTATAATAATGCTCATTTATTCACTCAACAAATATGTACTGAACACATACTACGCACTTCACATTGTACTCAGCACTGACTATACAGGGGTAAATAAACTAGGTATGATCACTGCCTTCATGGAACTTTCGGTCTAGTGATGAGAGACCATCATGAAACAGTCATATAACTACATAATTACAATTATGATAAAGATTGTGAAAAACCCACAGACTTGTCATAGAATACTATATAGCGTCAAAGTGTCAAATACTTTGTCAAATATAGTGTCAAATACTATAGTTTCAAAGAATACTATACTTGAAAGTATTAGGAAAGCAATGGGAGATCTAACTTAGACAAGGGTTGGTAAGGAGGGAGAGGTCAGGGGATGGTGTTCAGATGAAGCATCAATTTATACTGAGTACTAGCAAAGGTACAAATTAAAGAAGCCCATTCACAAGCATCTATGTGAATGTTAACTGAAACAACTTTTATGGAGGACAATTAACTACATACATCATGAGTCATAAAAGTACACATTTCTTCAGATATAGTGATCAGTGGTGGGGGTTTAGTCACTAAGTTGTGTCCGACTCTTGGAATCCTGTGGATTGTAGCCTGCCAGACTCCTCTGTCCGTGGAATTCTCCAGGAAAGAATACTGGAGTGGGTTGCGATTTCCTTCTCCATGATGTAGTGATTACTTATCTAGAATTTTATCCTATGGAGAAACTAAGGATTTGTACAAATTTGAGTAAGATTTTCAACAATAAGGTTAAGTTTAATAGCAAAAATAGCAACATCCTAAATCTCCAAGTTAAAAAATTATGGCATATCCATACTGCCATTAAAAATTATGTTGTACTACAATATTTAATAATGTGGAATATTCATAATTCATAATCCTGACTTTAAAAAGCAAGTCACAAACCTAGACCAGAATGATGCTAATTTTATTTTCTTTAAAAGAAAAAGTCAACTTTTCTGGGTGGTAAAAGAACAGGTGATTTTCATTTTCTTCTGTGCTTTTCTGTATTGTAAATCATTTGCAATCAATCTGTATTACTTTTGTAATAAGAAAGTTTTGTAAAATGTAAGACACCTGGGTGATATTTAGAAACTTGAAGGTGGAAACATTTTGGAAAGAAGATGCATGAAGCTAAAAGCAGAAAGGAACAGAAGTAACATCTTTAGAAGAATATATTGCAGACCGTTTGGCCATATGGTAAAACATTAATACATTTCTGATTAAGATCACAAAACTGGCACAGACACACACACAGAAGTGATGCTTTCAACTGCTCAAATATTTGCTAAGTATCTCAATTGACTAAAAACTAGGTAAGTATGGAATCTGACTTGCCATACTAAAAATTTCATCTGAACTCATGGAAAAAACAGGCAGGGAAAAGCTACTCTATGTTAGCCAGAAAATGTACCTTTCAGAGAACCACATTAACTGTGTAACATATCCAGTTACTTGTTGAGGTTACTCTTTCAAGACAGTTGAGCCAGGTAAGTTTTTAAGGTAAGCCAAGTAAAATTTTAAAAGTTTTAAAATTTTAAAAATTTTAAAAGTTTCTTTTCTTAAATAAATAGCTTCTATTCTTATATACAACACCAATCACAGAATCTAATTCATGTAAAAACTATCAATTGTTTGAGTGTAAAAGTCACTTGCAAACTAATACCCAGCCCTGATTTTCAATTCACTCAAGACCAGAACTTTGTATATAATTCCAGGTTTACCTACTTTAAATCTCATGTCGAATATTACAATAAAGTTTTCTAAATGTGGGGTAGGACAGGGTACTGTGAAGTAAAAGTTTTAAGACAGGACAGGAAAACATAAAACATAAAACATAAACATAAAACATAAACATAAAATCTCTCTGCCCATCTGAGCTATTACTCGCTTCAGTGTGTACTGTATGTCTGCATTATATATTAACTAGATTCCCTTAGAAGACACAGGAATGACCACTTGCAAAAAAAAAAAAAAAAATTCCTTCTGGCTCCAGCAAAGTAACTCCCTAGGAGATAACATTCCTTTCTTAATCCTCTAGGGGGGTCACAACAACCCACTACTCACCTTGTTGGACTATGTAAACTTGGATGTATAACTACTCTTGGTCTCAAAAACTGATTTAACTGTGCCTTGACCTCTAACAAGCAGAACAGCCTTCAGAACTTTCTGAAAGACCACCTCGTGGGTTATAATCCTCAGGTTGGCTCCAACAAAATTTCCCATTTCACTCTTAGATCAACTATTGATTCACTTTTTCTCACTGACAGTACTCTTGATTGTAAAGCTAGAGAACAAAGAAATGCCAGATCCCTGTACTTGAACCAAACACTCTTTCAGTCAATAACCTATTAAGTAACATCACCGTTAGCTGTGCTCTAGGCTTACACACTCAGGCAGAGAATTCTGAAGAGCTGGACTGGCTAGAGTATCTGAGGCTTCATTCACTAGAATGATAATGGCTAATCCATACTTGCCGATTCACATTTTCATCTCTCATTTAAACTTACCCTAAAGAGATCAAAATAAATGAAATTGAATAGAATGTGGTAAAAAGATTATTCATGTCTTACAAAAATAGTTTAAATTATCCTAACCATTTGCTTTTGTGAAATAAAACAGGAAAATGGGAAAACACAGGATACTAATGAACAAGTTGGCCTGTTCCTCTTGCAGGTGAAAAAAATGAAGAAACTCCAGTCCTCATTTTACAAAGGAGAAACTGATTTAATACCATTTTTTTCTTATAACAAAAATAATGTATGCTTACTACAAAAAAACATAACACAGATGATCAAAAAATTCTCAAATTAACAAATTTGTTATAAATGTATCTATTATTTTTCTATGAATATAAAAACACATACATATACTTGTAGAGTTCTGAGGCAACACCTGGAAAATTTATAGATCTACAATTTTAAGGAATAGAAAGTTGTACTTTTTATAAATAGAATTATGTGGGATCTGATAATTATGTAGAGAGTCTGTCCCACCAGGAAATTAAAATATATGATTTAGGAATTAAAGCCTACTCCTTAAAAAAAAAAAAAGATTTAAATAGTTTTGGTGGCAAAAAGCTCCGAGAAGTGAAGTGTTGTGATCAGGTTGCACCTATGAAGAATTCTTAGGGCTGCAAAACACAGGATGAAACTCAAAGGAAAATAAATATAGGAAAAGTGTCTCTGTGTCTAACTCCTCTCCTTGGAGCCATACCAGGTGCAAATGTCCTAAACTTGGCACGCCCTAGAGCCCGCGCTCTACAAGAGAAGCCACCTAGATTCCTAGCCGCAACTAAGACCCCGCAGAGCCTGTGTACCAAGTTGAGAGTCCATGTACCGCAGCAAATCTTTTTAATAAAATAAAAGAGAAAGAGTCCAACAGTTAGTTCATTGTAATCTTCTGAATTTCAAAGATAAACACAGGCATTGACAAGCATATAGTAAGTTTACCTACAAAGGAAGGTGAGTAGACTGGTGTGAGGTCTCTCCAGCACAGGAAACGCCAAGAAAAATAAAAGAGATCTAAAAAATGGGGAAGTCACTATGAAAGGAATGGAGTGAAAACTATCTTTTGGCAGTAGGACTATGAATAACTTTTTTAGGCTGAGCTTTCTGTGTTATAAAGTCTCTATCACTTGAACCAAAGTTATGACCCCCACCCTCCTGCCATAAACAACCTGAGTCACAGATGAATTACAGATGTTAAATAACAGTGCACCACTGAGTGGAGAACCCTAAACTGCCCCACCTGGCAGCCTGGAGAATTTTCAGTCTACAGTCCAGAGAGAAGTAATAGAAACAGATGAACTGAGGAGACAAATTCGAGTTTGGAAAGGACAAGGATGCTAATATATGGATAGGTATGGAGAAGAAGGATTGGCACAGACAGTGATAGCTCTGGAGATCTGTAGAGGGACCCCCGAAGTTTCTGGATGATGAGTGATCTATACATAAGGCAGGGGAAGGGGATGTTCTCTGAAACTGGTGAAACAAACAAGAAGCAACAGGCCACACAACACCCAGAGCTCACATGGAGCTGAGAAAAATTAACTGTTCCCACTAAGGAAGTGGTCATGTATGGACGTGAGAGCTGGACTATAAAGAGAGCTGAGCACCGAAGAATTGATGCTTCTGAACCGTGGTGTTGGAGAAGACTCTTGAGAGTCCCTTGGACTGCAAGGAGATCCAACCAGTCCATCCTAAAGGAAATCAGTCCTGAATATTCATTGGAAGGACTGATGCTGAAGCTGAAGCTCCAATACTTTGGCAAAGAACTGACTCACTGGAAAAGACCCTGATGCTATGAAAGACTGAAGGCGGGAGGAGAAGGGGATGACAGAGGACGAGACGGTTGGATGGCATCACTGACTGGATGGACATGAGTTTGAGTAAGCTCAAACTTACTCAAAGGAGTCAGTGATGGACAGGGAAGTCTGGCGTGCTGCAGTCCATGGGGTCGCAGAGTCAGACATGACTGAGCAATTGAACTGAACTGACTAAGGAAGGACCTCCTCTTAACACATCCAGGTGACTCCTCAGAAAGGAAATGCCTCAGTGGTGGAGCCAAATTAGCCCTAGACTGAAGGTTTCTTTGAATTAGAAGTCTTAGCCTACTAAGGGTTCCATAGCAAAATAACAGACATTAGGTGGCTGCAAACGACAGAAATTCATTTCCTCACAATCCTGGGGGCTGGAAGCCCAACATCAGGCTTCCATCTGAAAAATAAAATTGTTTCTGTTGTTTAGTTGCTCAGCCATGTCCAGCTCTTTGCAACCCCACGGACTGTAGCCTATTCCTCTACAGTCTCCTCTACCCATGGGATTCTCCAGGCAAGAATACAGGAGTGGATTGTCATTTTCTTCTCCAGGGGATCTTCCCGACCTAGGGATCAATCCTGTCTCCTGAACTGGCAGATAGGTTCTCTACCACTGAGCCACCAGAGGTAAAATATTGCTTGCCATATCAGTAAATAAAGGATGTTGCAGTCATCAGCAATTTGCAGCCACTCAGGACATGAATCCTAAGGGAGAAATAAGGAATGTCCACCATCTAGCAGCCATCAGAACACAGCTATACTCGACGGTACAGCATAAGAAATCATAGAACACTGGCCCCAGATAGCTGAGGTGCGTATCAAAGGAATGATTTCAGTGAGCCCAGACTCTTGCATCTTCCCCTATGCAAAAAGATCCTAACTAAATTCCATAACTTGAGCTATCTAGTTTTCTTTTATTTAACAGCAGCCTTTTGTTCCAACCACCTAGTATTATTATAAAAACTCCTATATATCCTTTCTGTCTCACACCCTGCACCTTCCTCTTCAGAACAGTTTCCTCAGCATTTATCTGAAAGGCTGTCTCCTAGGCTTGAAATACTAAGAATGTCTGCTGAATAAAACGTAACTCTCAGCTCTTGGGTTGTGCATTTTTTCAGTTGACATAGCACAGTTGGATCCTGGTAAGGATTCTCTTTCTGACTTGCAGATGGCTAACTTCTTGCTGTATGCTCCCACGGCTTTTCCTTGTTATATGCACATGGAGAAGGAGAGCAAGCTCTCTGGATTCTCTTCTTACAAGGGCATTTAATCCTGTCATGATGGTTCCACCCTCCCAACTTCATCTAAACCTAATTGCTGCCCAAAGGCTCCATCTCCAAATACTAACACCTTGGGGGTTAGGGCTTCAACATATGAATTTTAAGAGAACAAAATTCAATGGATGGTAAACTCTCTAACCTAACCATAACCCTCTAGGGCTCAGTAGTATCCGACTCTTTGCAACCCCATGGACTGTAGCACGCCAGGCTCCTCTGTCTGTGGAATTTTCCAGGCAAATGTGGAATGGGTTGCCACTTCCTACTCTTGGAGATCTTCCTGACCTAGGGATCAAACCTACATCTCTTGCATCTCCTGTATTGGCAGACAGAGTCTCTACCAACTGTGCCACCCAGGAAGCCCCAGTACTTGCCCTAACAAGTGTTAAAAAAAAGCAAAACTCAAAATAATCAATTGAGTCCAAGTAAATTAACTGAGTGAAGCTCAACAATGAAAAATTCATAATGTCTAGCAGCCAAAGTTGCCAGCCATGCACAGAGGTAGGAGAATATGACCATATCAAAAAGGAAAACAGGGGATTCCCTGGCAGTCCAGCGGTTAGGGCTCCACGCTTCCACTGCAGAGGGCACACATTCAATCCTTGGTCAAGGAACTAGGATCCCAGATGATGCAGTGCATCCAAAAAATGGTTACATATATAAGGAAAGTATGAACACAATAAAGAGATAAAGGATATAAAAAAAGATCTAAGTGAATATGCAGAAATGAAAATATCTAAAATGAAAAATAATCTGAATGGGATTAAATGCAATAGAAGATCACTGTTATCAAAATACTTTAAAGCAAAACAAAAATGTGTTAAGGAGCATATAATATATATACAATTAAAATGTATCACAACAGCACAAAACATGGGAAAAGTGAAATGCAAATCTACTGTTCTGAAGTTCTTCATCTACGTGAAATAGTGTAATATTACACCTGTCTCTTATACACATCTAGATGTGTATAAGAGACAGAACATCTATTTCTGCTTTATTGACTATGCCAAAGCCTTTGACTGTGTGGATCACAATAAACTGTGGAAAATTCTGAAAAAAAAAAAAAAAAAAAATTCCTTCTGGCTCCAGCAAAGTAACTCCCTAGGAGATAACATTCCTTTCTTAATCCTCTAGGGGGGTCACAACAACCCACTACTCACCTTGTTGGACTATGTAAACTTGGATGTATAACTACTCTTGGTCTCAAAAACTGATTTAACTGTGCCTTGACCTCTAACAAGCAGAACAGCCTTCAGAACTTTCTGAAAGACCACCTCGTGGGTTATAATCCTCAGGTTGGCTCCAACAAAATTTCCCATTTCACTCTTAGATCAACTATTGATTCACTTTTTCTCACTGACAGTACTCTTGATTGTAAAGCTAGAGAACAAAGAAATGCCAGATCCCTGTACTTGAACCAAACACTCTTTCAGTCAATAACCTATTAAGTAACATCACCGTTAGCTGTGCTCTAGGCTTACACACTCAGGCAGAGAATTCTGAAGAGCTGGACTGGCTAGAGTATCTGAGGCTTCATTCACTAGAATGATAATGGCTAATCCATACTTGCCGATTCACATTTTCATCTCTCATTTAAACTTACCCTAAAGAGATCAAAATAAATGAAATTGAATAGAATGTGGTAAAAAGATTATTCATGTCTTACAAAAATAGTTTAAATTATCCTAACCATTTGCTTTTGTGAAATAAAACAGGAAAATGGGAAAACACAGGATACTAATGAACAAGTTGGCCTGTTCCTCTTGCAGGTGAAAAAAATGAAGAAACTCCAGTCCTCATTTTACAAAGGAGAAACTGATTTAATACCATTTTTTTCTTATAACAAAAATAATGTATGCTTACTACAAAAAAACATAACACAGATGATCAAAAAATTCTCAAATTAACAAATTTGTTATAAATGTATCTATTATTTTTCTATGAATATAAAAACACATACATATACTTGTAGAGTTCTGAGGCAACACCTGGAAAATTTATAGATCTACAATTTTAAGGAATAGAAAGTTGTACTTTTTATAAATAGAATTATGTGGGATCTGATAATTATGTAGAGAGTCTGTCCCACCAGGAAATTAAAATATATGATTTAGGAATTAAAGCCTACTCCTTAAAAAAAAAAAAAGATTTAAATAGTTTTGGTGGCAAAAAGCTCCGAGAAGTGAAGTGTTGTGATCAGGTTGCACCTATGAAGAATTCTTAGGGCTGCAAAACACAGGATGAAACTCAAAGGAAAATAAATATAGGAAAAGTGTCTCTGTGTCTAACTCCTCTCCTTGGAGCCATACCAGGTGCAAATGTCCTAAACTTGGCACGCCCTAGAGCCCGCGCTCTACAAGAGAAGCCACCTAGATTCCTAGCCGCAACTAAGACCCCGCAGAGCCTGTGTACCAAGTTGAGAGTCCATGTACCGCAGCAAATCTTTTTAATAAAATAAAAGAGAAAGAGTCCAACAGTTAGTTCATTGTAATCTTCTGAATTTCAAAGATAAACACAGGCATTGACAAGCATATAGTAAGTTTACCTACAAAGGAAGGTGAGTAGACTGGTGTGAGGTCTCTCCAGCACAGGAAACGCCAAGAAAAATAAAAGAGATCTAAAAAATGGGGAAGTCACTATGAAAGGAATGGAGTGAAAACTATCTTTTGGCAGTAGGACTATGAATAACTTTTTTAGGCTGAGCTTTCTGTGTTATAAAGTCTCTATCACTTGAACCAAAGTTATGACCCCCACCCTCCTGCCATAAACAACCTGAGTCACAGATGAATTACAGATGTTAAATAACAGTGCACCACTGAGTGGAGAACCCTAAACTGCCCCACCTGGCAGCCTGGAGAATTTTCAGTCTACAGTCCAGAGAGAAGTAATAGAAACAGATGAACTGAGGAGACAAATTCGAGTTTGGAAAGGACAAGGATGCTAATATATGGATAGGTATGGAGAAGAAGGATTGGCACAGACAGTGATAGCTCTGGAGATCTGTAGAGGGACCCCCGAAGTTTCTGGATGATGAGTGATCTATACATAAGGCAGGGGAAGGGGATGTTCTCTGAAACTGGTGAAACAAACAAGAAGCAACAGGCCACACAACACCCAGAGCTCACATGGAGCTGAGAAAAATTAACTGTTCCCACTAAGGAAGTGGTCATGTATGGACGTGAGAGCTGGACTATAAAGAGAGCTGAGCACCGAAGAATTGATGCTTCTGAACCGTGGTGTTGGAGAAGACTCTTGAGAGTCCCTTGGACTGCAAGGAGATCCAACCAGTCCATCCTAAAGGAAATCAGTCCTGAATATTCATTGGAAGGACTGATGCTGAAGCTGAAGCTCCAATACTTTGGCAAAGAACTGACTCACTGGAAAAGACCCTGATGCTATGAAAGACTGAAGGCGGGAGGAGAAGGGGATGACAGAGGACGAGACGGTTGGATGGCATCACTGACTGGATGGACATGAGTTTGAGTAAGCTCAAACTTACTCAAAGGAGTCAGTGATGGACAGGGAAGTCTGGCGTGCTGCAGTCCATGGGGTCGCAGAGTCAGACATGACTGAGCAATTGAACTGAACTGACTAAGGAAGGACCTCCTCTTAACACATCCAGGTGACTCCTCAGAAAGGAAATGCCTCAGTGGTGGAGCCAAATTAGCCCTAGACTGAAGGTTTCTTTGAATTAGAAGTCTTAGCCTACTAAGGGTTCCATAGCAAAATAACAGACATTAGGTGGCTGCAAACGACAGAAATTCATTTCCTCACAATCCTGGGGGCTGGAAGCCCAACATCAGGCTTCCATCTGAAAAATAAAATTGTTTCTGTTGTTTAGTTGCTCAGCCATGTCCAGCTCTTTGCAACCCCACGGACTGTAGCCTATTCCTCTACAGTCTCCTCTACCCATGGGATTCTCCAGGCAAGAATACAGGAGTGGATTGTCATTTTCTTCTCCAGGGGATCTTCCCGACCTAGGGATCAATCCTGTCTCCTGAACTGGCAGATAGGTTCTCTACCACTGAGCCACCAGAGGTAAAATATTGCTTGCCATATCAGTAAATAAAGGATGTTGCAGTCATCAGCAATTTGCAGCCACTCAGGACATGAATCCTAAGGGAGAAATAAGGAATGTCCACCATCTAGCAGCCATCAGAACACAGCTATACTCGACGGTACAGCATAAGAAATCATAGAACACTGGCCCCAGATAGCTGAGGTGCGTATCAAAGGAATGATTTCAGTGAGCCCAGACTCTTGCATCTTCCCCTATGCAAAAAGATCCTAACTAAATTCCATAACTTGAGCTATCTAGTTTTCTTTTATTTAACAGCAGCCTTTTGTTCCAACCACCTAGTATTATTATAAAAACTCCTATATATCCTTTCTGTCTCACACCCTGCACCTTCCTCTTCAGAACAGTTTCCTCAGCATTTATCTGAAAGGCTGTCTCCTAGGCTTGAAATACTAAGAATGTCTGCTGAATAAAACGTAACTCTCAGCTCTTGGGTTGTGCATTTTTTCAGTTGACATAGCACAGTTGGATCCTGGTAAGGATTCTCTTTCTGACTTGCAGATGGCTAACTTCTTGCTGTATGCTCCCACGGCTTTTCCTTGTTATATGCACATGGAGAAGGAGAGCAAGCTCTCTGGATTCTCTTCTTACAAGGGCATTTAATCCTGTCATGATGGTTCCACCCTCCCAACTTCATCTAAACCTAATTGCTGCCCAAAGGCTCCATCTCCAAATACTAACACCTTGGGGGTTAGGGCTTCAACATATGAATTTTAAGAGAACAAAATTCAATGGATGGTAAACTCTCTAACCTAACCATAACCCTCTAGGGCTCAGTAGTATCCGACTCTTTGCAACCCCATGGACTGTAGCACGCCAGGCTCCTCTGTCTGTGGAATTTTCCAGGCAAATGTGGAATGGGTTGCCACTTCCTACTCTTGGAGATCTTCCTGACCTAGGGATCAAACCTACATCTCTTGCATCTCCTGTATTGGCAGACAGAGTCTCTACCAACTGTGCCACCCAGGAAGCCCCAGTACTTGCCCTAACAAGTGTTAAAAAAAAGCAAAACTCAAAATAATCAATTGAGTCCAAGTAAATTAACTGAGTGAAGCTCAACAATGAAAAATTCATAATGTCTAGCAGCCAAAGTTGCCAGCCATGCACAGAGGTAGGAGAATATGACCATATCAAAAAGGAAAACAGGGGATTCCCTGGCAGTCCAGCGGTTAGGGCTCCACGCTTCCACTGCAGAGGGCACACATTCAATCCTTGGTCAAGGAACTAGGATCCCAGATGATGCAGTGCATCCAAAAAATGGTTACATATATAAGGAAAGTATGAACACAATAAAGAGATAAAGGATATAAAAAAAGATCTAAGTGAATATGCAGAAATGAAAATATCTAAAATGAAAAATAATCTGAATGGGATTAAATGCAATAGAAGATCACTGTTATCAAAATACTTTAAAGCAAAACAAAAATGTGTTAAGGAGCATATAATATATATACAATTAAAATGTATCACAACAGCACAAAACATGGGAAAAGTGAAATGCAAATCTACTGTTCTGAAGTTCTTCATCTACGTGAAATAGTGTAATATTACACAAGGACCAACTGTGATAAATTAAAATGTATGTTGAAAGCGCTAAAGCATCCATATCCATTAGTTTTTTAAAGAGTTACAACTAATAAACAAATAGCCACAATAAAATAGAATCATAAAAAACAGTTAACTGGGGACAAGGTAGGAGTGTCCTCTCTCACTGGTGCTGCTTTAGGAGGAAACGGAAAGCACAGCTGACACTTGAGCAACATGAATTGGAACTGCAGGGATTCACGTACAGACGTGTTCCAGCAGCGCATACAATTATTCATGGAGGTTTAGGAAAATCTGATAAACTTGTAGGTGAACTGTGTAGCCCAGAAACATTCAAAAAAATTTTAAAACATATGTCATGAACGTATAAAATACATGCAGATACTGGTCTATCCAGACACAGGCATAAGATGAGTGACATTTAAGATAAAATTAACAATGTGTCCATTTTCTTACTGGTATATAACTGTATTTTCAAAGAATTATATTAGTGTGCAATATACCTTTCCTAACTGGAGAAACTGCTCATCAGCCTATAGCTACAGATAAGTGGTTTTTTAAAAAATGTAACAATGTTCCCAAAACTGTATTATGAATGTAACTATAATGCCGTATGTCATAAAATTTTATGACAAGTCATAGTGTTATGTATAGGCTAGGCAACCATGAAGCAATCATATCAATTACTTTAGGCTATCATAAAACAATTACATTGCTGCTTCTACAATATCAATGTATGAATCACTGTACCTATAATTAACATTAATTTGTTTCACATTATCTTTTCATTTTTGACATCTAGTGTTAATTATATAATACATAGTGTTTTGTATCATGTAAGACATTATTGATATAAGTACTGACAGATGATTCATCCTATAAACAATGTAAACTTATGATATTGATAAATATAGTAGAGTTCTGTAAATATATTTTTCTTATGCTTTTCTAAGCATGCTTTTCTTTAAAACTTTTTTCTCTAGCTTCCTGTATCATAAGTATGTGCTTAGTCGCTCAGTTGTATCCGACTCTTTGAGACCCCCTGGACTGCATCCTGCCAGGTTCCTCTGTCCAGGGGATTGTTCAGGAAAGAATACTGGAGTGGGCGGCCATGCCCTCCTTCAGGGATCTTCCCAACTCAGGGATTGAACCCAGGTCTCCTGCATTGCAGGCAGATTCTTTACCGTTGGAGCCACCAGGGGAGCCCTGTATCGTAAGTATACAATATATAATAACATTTAATATACAAAACATGTTAATCAACTGTTTATGTTATCAGACTTCTGGTCAACAGTAGGCTATTAGTAGTTGTTTTCAGGGAGTCAAAAGATATATGCAGATTTTTGACTGTGCAAGGGGTGGGTGCCCCCAATCCCTACAGTATTCAATAAGGATCAACTGTATAATAATTCAGAAGGAAAAAATATAACTATCTCTGCTTGAAGATGACATATTTGTCTATACAGAAATCCCAAAGAAACAACCAAAAAAAACTAAAATGAATATGCAATGATAGCAATGTTGAAGACTACAACATTAATAAGACAAAAGCTAATCACTTTCTTATATACCAGCAAGGAAGAAGTGGAACTCAAAAGTAAAAACACATGACCATTTAAGTCAGTGCACCCAAAATGAAATACTTTGGTATAAATCTAACAAATTGTATGAAGAATAATACAAAATTCTGATGAAAGATATCAAAGAGCTATTAATACTACTAAATAAGTGGAGAAGTATTCCATGTTCATGGCTAGGAAGACAATGTGATCAAGAAGTCAGTTCTTCCCAATTTGATCAACAGATTCAATCCAACCCCAATCAAAACCCCAGCAAGCTTTTTGGGGGATATCAACAAACTGATTCTAGAATTTATATACAGAGAAAAAAGACCCAGGATAAGTAACTCAATATTGAAGGAGAAGAACAAATTTGGAGGACTGGACTTTCCTGGTGGTACAGTGGCTAAGGTACCACACTCCCAATGGAGGGGGCCCAGGTTCAGTGCCTGGTTGGGGAACGACAAGACCCACCTGCCACAACTAAGACTTCTCAGGCTGCAACTAAAAGAGTGTGTATCTAAAGAATCTGGTGCCAAAACTTTAAAAGTTAAAAACTTAAAAAAGAAAAAGATCCCACCTGTCACAAACAGAAGACCCTGCATGCCGCAAGAAGGATGGAAGATCCTGAGTGCTGCAGCTAAGACCCAGCCAAATAAAAATAAATATTTTTTAAAAATTGGAGGACTGACATTATCTGACTTCAAGACTTACTATAAAGGTACAGTAATCAAAATAGCTTAGTAATGGCAAAAGAACAAACAAATAGACCAATGGAACAGAACAAAGAATGCTGAAATAGATCCACAAAAATACAACCAACTCATCTTCGACAAAGAGAAAAAGCAATACAAGGGAGTGAAGAGAATCTTCAACAATGGTGCTGGAACAACTGGACAGCCACATGCAAAAAAATGACTCTAGACAGAGACCTTACACCCTTCACAAAAATTACCCCAACATGGATCACAGACCTAAGTGTAAATACAAACTATTAAAATTCCTAGACAATAACATTAGAGAACATCAAGATGACCTTGGGTATGATAATGACTTTTTAGATACAAAAGATATGATCTATTACAAAAATAACTGACCAGCTGGACTTCATTAAAATAAAAAGCTTCTGCTCTAAGACAGAATATAAAGACAGTGAAAAAAAATTACGAAATATATATCTGATAAAGACTTGTCAAACAAAACAAACAAAGAACCATTAAAACTCAACAATAGGAAAACAGGGCAAAATATCTGAACAGACATTTCACTACAGAAGATATACAGACAGCAAAGTAAGCATATTAAAAGATGTTCAACATAATGTCACTAGAGAAGTGTAAATTAAAACAACAGTGAGGTATCACCATAGAGCTAGTGTATATCAGTTGCTCAGTCATGTCCAACTCTTTGCAATCCCATGGACTGCAGGTCAGGCTCCTCTGTCCATGGGAGTCTCCAGGCAAGAATACTGGAGTGGGTTGCCATTTCCTTCTCCAATACAGCTAGCTGCTGCTGCCGCTGCTGCTGCTGCTGCTGCTAAGTCGATTCAGTCGTGTCTGATTCTGTGCGACCCCACAGACGTCAGCCCACCAGGCTCCCCCGTCCCTGGGATTCTCCAGGCAAGAACACTGGAGTGGGTTGCCATTTCCTTCTCCAATGCATGAAAGTGAAAAGTGAAAGTAAAGTCACTCAGTCATGTCTGACTCTTAGTGACTCCATGGACTGCAGCCTGCCAGGCTCCTCCGTCCATGGGATTTTCCAGGCAAGAGTACTGGAGTGGGGTGCCAGTGCCTTCTCCGAATACAGCTAGCAGAATGATCAAAATCCAAAACACTGACAATACCAAATGCTGATGGGGATGTGGAGCAACAGGAACTCTCACCTTGGTGGGAATCCAAGATGATATAGCCACTCTGGAAGATAGTTTGGCAGTTCCTTGTAAAATTAACTAAACTCTCATCATATAATCAAGCTTCTTGGTATTTACTCAAAGGAGCTGAAAATTTGTGTCTACACACAAAACTGCACACAGACGGTTTCTAGCAGCTTTATTCATAACCAAAACCTGAAAGCAAAGAAGATGTCCTTCGGGAGGTAAATGGATAAACTGCAACATATTCACACAATGGACTATTACTCAGCACCAAAGTGAAATGAGCTAAGAGGCCATGAAAACACATGGAGAAACTTTAAATGCATATCATTAAATGAAAGAAGAGATCTCTAGTCTTTCCCATTCTGTTGTTTTCCTCTATCTCTTTGCATTGATTGCTGAAGAAGGCTTTCTTATCTCTTCTTGCTATTCTTTGGAACTCTGCANCTAGGTCACTTCAGTCATGTCCAACTCTGTGTGACCCCATAGACGGCAGCCCACCAGGCTCCCCCATCCCTGGGATTCTCCAGGTAAGAATACTGGAGTGGGTTGCCATTTCCTTCTCCAATAGCATTGAAAGCTATGACCTGAGAAGTATTCCAGCAGTTGGGCTTTGGTTTATGTTGACCATGTTAATGCTGTTTTGCCTACCTGATGCCTTTCATAGATCAGAAATTTCTGATTATTAAAGGGTTATTGGATTCACTGCTACATTAATGCTGAGGTTAGTATTGTGAGTCATTAGTATTGTGAGTATTAATGCTGAGTCAGTATTGTGCTTCAGATCATATGGGTGGGGTAGGAAAGGAAGGGAGCCCCATTTTTGGACCCCTTACTTTGTGCCAGGCACAAGCTAGGTGCTTTACTGAGTAGGCACAGATAAGAAAAAAATGCTGAGAAATTAAGTTACTTGCCCAGGACCTACAGGTGGAAACTAGAGAAGCCAGAATCTCAGAATAAGTCTTAGTGAAAAGCCCATCCTTGCAGGGTGCTCTGCCTCATTTCTGGTCATGGTTCCAGCACTGCCCCCAACTAGCAGTGGCCTTGGGCTAGTAGCTTCACACTGTGGGCCTCATTCAGTCTCTTCAGCTACAAAGTCACTCGAGCTAGCGGCCCCTCAGGTGGATGGGTCACCTTAAGGATGAGACCCGCTTGCTGAGTCCTTGACTGGGAGCTTTCTGTGGTTCCCAGAGGAAAGGGGAGCAGACACAGCAATACCACCTCTCCTCCTGATGTAACACCACATTTCTACCAGGCTACCTAAGGTTGGGAGAAACAAAAAGAAGCTTCACTTCATTGAAATGTTGGGGATTCTCGCACTACGGCGTATCTAAACGCTCTTTTGGCTTTAACATGTCATGTTTCACTATTTATTGAAACCTAACAAACTGGATGTTCAAGGAACTCATTTTAAGAGGAAAATACTTTGTTAGTAAAACTTCTATTTGGGTATAGATATTAGTTTTCTGTTCCTATCCCTAACTATTATATGAAGGAATTTTGAAAACTTTCTTCACTTAGAAAATGTAAATTTTGTCTGTATGTGCATTTATTTATTTTTACTTACCATACTTATCACTGGCAAATGAAATATTCTTATAAACATGTTTAAACATGGCAAGAACACTACTGTTGCTCTCAGGAAAGAATATTGTAAAAACAATATGATGCTGATAGAGTCATCTCTCCCCAAACAGGTTGCATGAGAAATAAATTCCATGGAACATGCATTTGTTTGGAGAAAACATCACCTGGTCAAATTTTGGGAAATACTAGGTTAAACAAAGTTAAGAAGGCTTCTTTGCTGAAGGGATTCTCCTAGCTTCAATATGCCCATGACTGCTGGGAGCTCCAGGAGGGGAACACCGTTCACAGTATTTTCTAAACTCATTTATTCCGGGAACTCTTGATCTGTGGAGCACCCTGTGGGATTAGTGTTCTGTGGGATACCATTTGGGAACCACCACAGATTGGCATTTAGCACTGAGGTTAGTTTTGTGCTGGTGCAACTTGTTTATCTGCCCTCTTCAATTAATCTGCACATCAGTTTGGTGATGACCTTTCCAGTTATTCTCCCAGCATGGAAATAAAATTATCAGGCCTACTAATTAGTTATCCGTTTCCATCCCTTCTGTTAAAAATACACTTCTTACCATTTGTAATCTTTAGTCACCTTCTAGTTCTCTATGAGATTTTTTTAAACTGACAAATAGTGTCCTTTTGGCCAATATTCCAGTACCTAAAGATTAAAATTCTTGAGATTTCTGTAACTATTGCATTTAAATCATTTTCACTATCCACTTCGCCTTCCTTTCTACATTCAAGAATTATTTGCTGAATGTATGTTTCAGGCATTACTCTAGTCCTGGGACACAGTGTAAATAAGACAAGGCCCTAGGAAGCTTGTGTTCTTGAGATGAACTTTCCCTGATATAAATACCATTTCATTTATCACTCAGGTAAACTGGATGGTCTGTACTCCAGTTCCTTATCACCTTTTTATAGGCACAGAGGGGCTAATATTACCCCCACAAAGGTGATTTTCAGAGATTGTCTAAAGATCCACACCTTTACCCAAAGAAGGGGTTCCCAGGAATTTTCTGGCAGTCTAGTGGTTATGAGTTGGAACTTTCCCTGTGGGGGCCCTGGTTCTGTCCCTGGTCAGGGGGATCTAAGATCCCACAAGCTGTGGGGTGCAGCCAAAAAACAAAAACAAAAACAAAAAACAACTTGAAAACAAGAAGGGGCTCTCATGCAGAAATTTCAGTTACTGGGGCAAGTGATAGATGGGGTTGTAATTTCAGGGAAGATAAACCTCTGGACACATGTGTTTTGAATCACTTCAGATAACACCACCACACACACACAAAAGAAAACAGTTCCGTGCTTCTGTGTGTATATGTCATTTCATCCTTATGCCAGATATGAAATATCCCATGAGACAGTTATTATGAAATAGTCATGCGATGAACAGCATTTCCTGGAATAGATGAGGAAACTGAGAGGTTGTGTGCCTTGCTTAAGGCCATTTGAACAGAAAACAGTGGCACCAGAACTGGAGCCCAGACCACATGTCCAGATGCTGGGCTTGTTCCAGGGTGCCCACCGCGGCCTTTCCAGGAGCCTATTCCACCTTCCGTCGGCCCCCAAAGCCCGTCACACAGACAGGTTCTGGGAAACGAGCACACTGACGTCCAGCTCATTCTACTGTTTCCAGCAAAGTCTACAAACTGACCCGACTCTAGTATCAAGGACTGAGCTAGAGGTGCTAGTCAGTGAATGTGGGGAAGTTCCAACATAATTTTTCTTTTTCTTTTTTCAAGGTACCAAGTCTTCCAGCTTAGGGGCCTGTGAGTGGCTTCTTGTCCTCACATCCCTGCTCTTCATCATCGTGACCTTCCCTTTTTCTGTCTGGTTCTGCATAAAGGTGAGATCCCATGAGAACCTAACAAGTAATTTCCTGGGGTCTCTCACTCACCACCCCATGTCCACCCTCATTTCTGTGTTTTGGTACTTGCTGTCTTCTCTGCATGGAATGTGCTCACTCCCACTCACCTTGCAAAAGAGCTCTTACTCTTCTATACCTGCTCAAAGAGAGCTGAGAAGCTTTCCTTGACTCCTCCAGACTGTCATTCCCTTCCTTGTGCTCGCATCTCACCCACCTTTCTCATCCATTCTAGCAATTACCACAAGTATAATGTTTGTAGATACCCAATCCACGCCAGTTGGGCTTCCCTGGTGGCTCAGCTGGTTAAGAATCCACCTGCAATGAGGGAGACCTGGGTTTGATCCTTGGGTTGGGAAGATCTCTTGGAGAAGGGAACAGCTACCCACTCCAGTATTCTGGCCTGGAGAATTCCATATGGCAAAACCAATACAATATTGTAAAGTAATTAATCTCCAATTAAAATAAATAAATTTATATTTAAAAATTAGTGTATTATTTTGAGATATTTCTTCTCATTTATTATAGATATTTACAGCTATAAATTTTCCTCTAAGCATTGCTTTAGTTTCATCCCATTCATTTTGGTATCTTGAGGTTTTGTTTTCATTCATCTCAAAGTGTTTTTCAGTTCCTTTTATGATAAATTCTTTGACCTGTTGGTTAGAGTGTGTGATTCAATTTCCCAAATATCCTTTTGTTATTTGATTTCTAATTTCATTTCATTGTTATAGGAGAATATACTTTGTGTGGTTTCAATCCTTTTAAATTTACTGAGGTTTTTTTAAATGGCCTAGCGTATGGTCTATCCTGGAGATGTTCCATGTTTTCATGAAAAGAATATGTACTCTTCTATTGTTGAGTGGAATTATGCATAGATATCTGTTAGTTCTAGTTTACTTATGGTGTTGTTGAAATCTTTTCTTTCTTTGTTGACCTTCTGTCTAGTTCTTTTACCCACAATTGAAAGTGGGATAGTAAAGTCTCTAACTATTATTGTTGAGTTGTCTATTTTTATCTTCTTTTGGTTTTTGCCTTATATATGCTGGAACTCTATTTTTAGGTACATACATGTTTACCGTTGTTATACTTTCCTAATGCATTGACACTTTTACCATTTCACAATGTCACTTTTACCATTTCATGACGTCCCTCTTTATCACTAGTAACATTTTGCTGTGTTGGTTTTAAACTCCATTTTGTCAGACATCAGTGTAGTCATTCCTGCTATTTTTTGGTTACTCTGTATGGTGTAGTTTTTTCTGTCCTTTTACTTTCAACCAAAAGTGTGTCACCTACAGACAACATATGGTTGGCTGCAGGCTCTTCTTGAAGGGTGATCTGAGCACCTGCATGGCTGCCATAAGGTTTGTATGTAACTAATAAGAGATTCATGTAAAGCTATTAATGCATCAGTCACAGCAAAAATACAATATTAAATATGCTGTGATTTCTTTGATTTGGTGGAAGCAATTATTTTTTAGACAATCATGAGTCCTTAATCAAAATTCTGTCCACAGGCTCAAAATTTAACATGGCCAATATACTTTTTCATTGGTTCCTGAAATTCTATATTTTGAAAATGTAAGTTTTAAGAGAAATTTTTTCTTGGTTCTCAAAACAAGAGATTTCTGATACTTATAATCATTGTCACGCCAAGGTCTTTCGAAGACTTCATTTTTCTCTCTTAGAGTAATTCAAAAGTATTACATTTCCCTTTAGGTTGTACAGGAGTATGAGAGAGTAATTATATTCCGACTGGGACATCTGCTTCCTGGACGAGCCAAAGGCCCTGGTAAGAACAATCTTCTTTACACCCCACTCCCTGCAAGAAACTTGCCAATTTCATCAATTCATGTATATCTGTAATATGGCCCTCAGACTCCATGAAGTAACTTGATTCACGATATCTTCATTTTTCAGTCTGTTATTTGTGACACCGGTTATTAAGAAATTCTTCAGAGAGCATTACTACCAGGTCACTAGCAACCAAAAGAGAGTGGATGCAGAGAGCCATGTGCTAGGGCCAGCCTGGCTGGAGCAGGAAGTAGGTTAGGACCTACGGCCAGGCACTCTATACATTACACTGGGTGGGTGAGGACTAACTAGCCAACCAGAGGCTGATATCATGATGCTGCTGTCCTGATTACCTCTGGGACTCCCAGTATAAGAAATACCACATAAAGGTTGCTGGCTCTAAAGTTGGTCACCTTGCTACACACGTGGATTCAAAAACTAGTTTTTTATAGAGCACCTAAAAGGCACTAGTTAGGCACTAATGCTAACAATAATGCATAAGACACTCATGTTAGAGAGTTTAAATCTGATGAAGGAGACAGATGTGTAACCCAGGATCTGGACAGGTCAGCACCATGACCAAGCTGACCATACAGCCCATTTTACTGGGTATAATCCCTGATTGGGCCTGTTGTCCCAGTGTAGTCCTTTCCTTTCACCCCTAAACATGTCCTATAAGGAACAGCAAATTATTTGGTAACCTTAGCAACAACAAACACAACACAGGGTGGAGGTGTGATGGCCCAGTGGTCCATGCACAGACCATGGAGGCTAAGAAAAGTGATACAGCATTCAACTTGACACCAAAAAAAGTGAGCCCCAAACAGCCTCCATGCCAGCTATTCACCTGTCACTTCCCTTGCCCCCCGCTTCCAGGCCTTTTCTTCTTTTTGCCCTGCCTGGATACCTACCACAAGGTTGACCTTCGTCTCCAAACCTTGGAGATACCCTTTCATGAGGTAAGCCAAGTGGGGATTTTACTTTCTGTCTACATTTTTCCTGGATCCATGCCAGCTATTCACCTGTCACTTCCCTTGCCCCCCCCTTCCAGGCCTTTTCTTCTTTTTGCCCTGCCTGGATACCTACCACAAGGTTGACCTTCGTCTCCAAACCTTGGAGATACCCTTTCATGAGGTAAGCCAAGTGGGGATTTTACTTTCTGTCTACATTTTTCCTGGCTAAGCACGCTACCAATTCTGGCCTAGAAGAAAATGACTAATCTTGCTCAAAAGCAGAAAAAAAAAAAAAGAGAGAGAGAGAAAGATTACATCAAAATTTAAAACTCCTATACATCAAAGGACACAATCAGCAGAATGAAAAGGCAACTTATAGAATGGGAAAAAATTGCAAATATTCTCTCTTATAAGAGGTTAATATCCAAAATATATTAAACCTTATAACTCAACAAGTAAGCAAAAAATCCAAGTAAAGTGGACAAAGGCCTTAGTGATAGTTAATTTTATATGTCAACCTGACTAAGGCATGGTATCCAATAATTTGGTCAAATACATCTGGATGTTGCTGTTATGGCATTCTTTAGATAAGATTAATATTCAAATTGAATGACTGAGTAAAGAAGATTGCCCTCCATATATGATATATTGTATATACCTTGACTTGAATGGACATATTTCTCCAAAGAAGATATTTAAATAGCCAACAAACATGTGAAAAGATGCTCTGCGTCACTAAAATCATTAGAGAAATGCAAATAAAAAATACAATGAGATACCACCTCACATCTGTTAGGATGGCAATTATTAAGGAAAAAAAACAAAATAATATGTTGGCAAAGATGTAGAGAAATTGGAACCCTTGTATACTGTTGGTGGAAATGTAAAATGGTGCGGCTAAGAAACTGTGTAGAAAACAGTTACTCAAAAATTAAAAATAGAATTACCATATAATCTACCAACTCTACTTTTGGGTATATACTCTCCAAAGAGTTGAAAGTAGGCTAATTGAAGAGATGCTTGTATGCTGCTGCTAAGTCGCTTCAGTCATGGNAATGATAGTAGAGGACAAGCTGGATGGTAGGATCCAAAACTAGGATACATACTAGGGAGCAGTTTTTCTCTGGAAATTTACTTTAGTGTTAACAGAGTAGCGGTGTCTTAGTTCAGGCTGTTTCAACAGAATCTGTCTCTTATACACATCTAGATGTGTATAAGAGACAGCTTGTATGCTGCTGCTAAGTCGCTTCAGTCATGGCCGACTCTGTGCGACCCCATAGACGGCAGCCCACCAGGCTCCCCCGTCCCTGGGATTCTCCAGGCAAGAACACTGGAGTGGGTTGCCGTTTCCTTCTCCAATGCATGAAAGTGTGCATAACATCAGTTTTTCACAATGGCCCCAAAGGTGGAAGCAACCCATGTGCCCATCAGTGGGTGAATAAACAAAACGTGGCATATGCTGACAATAGAGCACTAACCAGCCTTAAAAAGGACGAAATTATGGCACATACTACGGCATGGAGGAACCCTGGGGAAACTATGCTAAGTGAAATAAGCCAGTCACAGACAGACACATACTGTATGACTCCTTCTGTATGAGGAACCTGGAGGAGTGAAACTGAGAGCAACAGAAAGTGAAGGGTGGTTGTGGGGACTGGGGGAGGAGAGAACTGAGAGGGGTTCAGTGGGTTTCAGTTTTGCAGGATGAGAGTTCTGGATGCTTCTTGCTGAACAGTGTGAATGTACCTAATTCTACTGAACTGTGCATGTCAAACTGGTTAAGAAGGTGAATTTGATGTTCTGTTCATTTTACCACAATTAAAAGTTAAATGTTGAGCTAACATCTAGACTTTCCTGTTACTGATTCTGATTTATAAGCCTTTCCTGAATGGTCTGCTACTTTCCGTTTGAGATTCTTTCTCATTCTTTCTTTTGGCAAACAGAAATGTGACTAAAAATACTATTTGTTTAAAAGGCTTATTTTAGATAATGAAATGTAAAAAAGGAATAAAACATACACCTAATCCTGTTACCCATAGAGTTGATATTTTGGAATGTATCATATATATGATATGATACACATATATACATATCATATATATATGATACATATCATATATACACACATCATATATACATATATATATCATATATACATATATACATCATATATATCAATCATACCATACATACCTATTTGGTCACCTATCCCTTTTCACTCAAAGATATACTGTTACCATCTTTTTATATATTAGCTATGTTTCTACCTCTGTTTTAAATAGACATACAGCATTTCATTGTGTGGATTTTACTCAATTAATTTACTTAACGAATTGAGTTTAGTAACTGGGATTTACTCAACTAATTCCCTATTTTTGATATTATTTCTAAACTCCTTTGGCTGCTGCATGACATGTCTTCCCTGATGGCTCAGTGGGTAAAGAATCCATCTGCAGTGCAGGAGACACAGGAGATGTGGGTTTGATCCCTGGGTCAGAAAGATCCCCTGGAGAAGGAAATGGCAACCTGCTCCAGATTTCTTGCCTGGAAAACCCCATGGACACAGGAGCCTGGCAGGCTACAGTCCAAAGGGTCGCAATGAGTCCAACATGACTAAGCACACAGGCACTGCATGGGCTATAGGATCTCAGTTCTCAGACCAGGAATTGAATCCAGACCTCCAGCAGTGAAAGCTCCAAGTCCTAACCACTGGACTGCCAGGGAACTCTCTATTTCTAATTTTTTCTTACAATAAGCAATACTGTGAATCACATCTTTACAGTTAAATCCTTAAAAGATATCCTTTTGTCTAAAAAGGGAAATGTTGTACACATACATCTCTTAGGGCTTTTGATACGTATCACAAACTGCCCTCTAAATATACACTCAATACACATGAGTACTGGTTTCCCAGAATGTATTGCTGTTTTAGGAGATTTTTTTGGCATCAGTTTAAAAAGACTTGATATACAATCAACTGGATGTTTTCATATAAGAAAATTATTCTTGATTTTTTTACAAAAGGATTTATAACAGGATTCCTTTAAATTGAGTTGTTTAGTGTATTTAATTCAAACTTCATAATTTTTTTCAATGTTTATTTGATTAAAGACTGAGCCAACTACTCTTTTTTTTTCTTACTATTATCTTTCTCTGAGAATATACCCTTTGGACATATTTAACCTCTCTATCCTTATGTGGGAAAGAAGCCCAAGAATCAGACCTGTCATCCAAAATTTTTTTTCTGCCTAGATTGTAACCAAAGACATGTTTGTGATGGAGATAGATGCCATCTGCTACTACCGCATGGAAAATGCCTCTCTTCTCCTGAACAGTCTTGCTCATGTGTCCAAAGCTGTCCAATTCCTTGTGCAAACCACCATGAAGCGTCTCCTAGCACATCGATCCCTCACTGAAATTCTTCTTGAGAGGAAGAACATTGCTCAAGATATAAAGGTATTTAGATGAATTTAACACCAAGTATGTTGAAATATCCCTTTACCTTTTATTCCTTTCTTCATTGACCATTTACTGAATCTTCCATGTGCCATGCATTCACTGTTAAAGGTACAGTCCCGAAAGGAGCTGACCGTTAAGAGGTTGCCAATCAGACCCTGAACTGGTCCTAGTCACCCATCTGTGCGATTAGTCAGTCCTTGTCACACTTTTTCTTCTCACCCTCCCCCAGAGGCTGGAAGGAGGGGTTGGTGGAATAAAAAATGATAAGGAATGAATTTGGGGACATTACAGTCTAGTTGGGGAAACAAGAAAAGTTTTATAATGATAAAGACTGAAAATTTTTATCAGGTTAAAAGAGGCAAAATATCACAGACTTTAAGTGGTTAATTACCCAGTCAATGATCCAGATTTGATTGAGCTGGGGTGAAAAGAGAGAAAACAAGCACTGCCTCACAAGCAGCAGCATCTAGCCCTGCAGAGAGCAAGCTCAGCAACTTCGCTCACAACCAGGGTGGGTGTCTGCGATTCTTACCAAGACAAGTTGGCAGAGGTGTTCAGAAGAAAGATGAGAACAGAGCAGCATTCTAGGTAGCCAGCCAGTCAAGTGGCAGTTACCATCAGTGATGGAGGCTGTCATTGAGGCCAAGAGGCGCCCGGGCCCTGAACTGAGTTAGGAGGTTGCGATCAAGTCTAGCTAAAGGAAGACCTCCAGCAGAAGCAACAAAGGATTGAAGGCACTGATAATGATTATTCTTGATGAGGCCTAGGCAGACACAGCTGAGACAATGAGGTGTCTGAATGTTTGTGGCTTGTCCAGTTCATCACTGATAAAACTGGGATTAGCATCCTAGTGAAAAGGGAAGAATTCAGGAAATAAGAGAAGCTGAAAAGAGAGAAAGTTAGAACAAGAAGACACAGGGAAGTTGCTGCTCTGGAATTTAAAAACCACTCTCGTGTGCTCCACTCTATCCTCCCTTCAACCCTCTCTTTCTGTTCATCCCTCCTCAAGGGATAATGGATAAGGTCCAGATGCTTGACATTCAAGCTTGCCCTTGTTATGCTGAATTATAACTTATATATTTACACATTTGTTTCCCCAGACCTTGAACTCCATTCTGTCAGGGGTCATATTTTATTCACCTTGTTGTCCTCAGTACTTGGTTCTGGGCTCTTACACGGCAGCCAAATCCTGGGGTTTTTGGATGAGTGAATAAATGACCCAACTGTTGTAGCCTCAGCTTTGCCGTCTTTCCTCTGGTGTGTCTGATACTCTAGGCGAGTGTTTCTCCAGCGTTCAGCGTGTCTATGCTTCCATCCTCCTCTTAGGCTGTTCCTCGCAGAGTTGGGCATGGCTGAGCGACTAAGCACAGCCCAGTGCTGCACTAAATACTTCCCTTTTCCCCACTGGCAGGATTGTATTGTTCTTTAAGATGCCACCTCTTCTGTGAAGTCTTTTTCAACATTTCTTCCTCTCATCAACCCCTCAACTTAGTCTTCTCAGGGTTCCAAGTGTACTAAGCTATCTAGTCCCCAAGAAATCATCAGAAACAAGTTAAAAAGGAAAAAGAGTATGGCCCACCTATTGCTCCATGCCTGCCCCTCCTTTCTAGAACCCACAGTTCATTTTCTTCCCACTCCTGGGATGGGGAGGTAGGGGAGATGGGTGCCAACAACAGGAAGTGAAAGCTCCCATAAATGAATATTATATGGAAAAGAATATCCTATGATAGAGAGACTAAAAATATTGGTTCTCTAACAAATGCATTTTAGAACAAATTTAACAAATGTGCTGTGTGCTAAGTTGCTTCAGTCATGTCCAACTTTTTGCGACCCTATGGACTGTAGCCCACCAGGCTCCTCTGTCCATGGGATTCTCAATGCAAAAATACTAGAGTGGGTTGCCATTCCCTTCTCCAGGGGATCTTCCTGACCCAGGGATTGAACCTACATCTCTTACATCTCCGCATTGGCAGGCAAGTTCTTTACCACTAGCGCCACCAGGGAAGCCCCAATAATAAATGTATCTTAGAGCAAATTTAACAAGCATATCATCTCTATTATTTCTTATAGCTTTTGTAACAAATTACCACAAATCACCACCAGTTTTATCTTATGGTTTCAAGGCCAGAAGTCCAAAACGTCTCACTGGGCCAGAGTCAAGGTGTCAGCAGGGGCTGGTTCCTTCTGGAGGTTTGGAGAGGAGAATCCATTTCCTTGCCCTTTTCAGTGCTAGGTGGCCGCCTGCATTCTTTAGATCGTGGCCCCTTCCTCTGTCTTCAGATCACAGCACTCCAACCTCTGCTTGCATCATCATATCACTTTCTCCTCTTCTGTAGCCAGATGTCCCCCACCCCAACCACGCTTCCCTCTTAGAAGGACCCTGGCAGTTGCTTTTTGGGCCCACTGGGAAGATCCAGGATAAGCCCTTCATTTTAATAGCCTTGAACTTAAATTGCGTCTGCAGAGTTTCTTTTAGGGTAACATTCACAGGTTCCAGGGATGTCTTTAGGAGCCATTAGTCAGCCTACCACACCATCTTTAATTCCATAAGTATCTGTTGAGTGGCACTGTGCAAACTAAACAGTTTTTTGCAAGGCCTTATAATGTTAAAATGAAAAGGGAAGGACATAATGGCCTTTCAGAAGAAATATGCTTTCTCGGTGCAGTGGCCATCGGTGTACCCAGAGGTTCTCACTAATGTCTCAACTCTTCCCTCCACAGGTTGCCCTGGATGCAGTGACCTGTATTTGGGGAATCAAAGTGGAGAGAACAGAAATGTGGGTAGGAAATTAACCAGGAAGAACAATATGATAAAGGGAAATATTTTGATCTTATTTAAAAACTTCTATTTGAAAAATTATTTTCATTGAATGAGTACTGTAGCCATATTAGCATAAATTTGGAAGAAAGAAAAATTTACATATTATCTTATTACTATAACACAATCACTATAAACCTCTGGGTAAATAACCGTCATATTTTCTATGGATTTAAACATTTTCTAAGGTAAAATTCGTATAACATAAAACTCATCATTTTTAACCATTTAAAATTGAAACTCAGTGGTTTTTAGTATATTCACAGAGTGATACAACCACCACTACCATATAATTCCAGAATATTTTTATCATCTCCAAAAGAAGACCTGCATCCATTAAGCAGGAGCTCTTCATTTCTGCCTCAACCCCCAGCCCCTGACAACCACTGACTCCTCTCCGTCTCTCTAGATTTGGCTATTCTAGAAATTTAATATAAACATAATCACACAATCTGTGGCCTTCTGTGTCTGGCTTCCTTCACTCACCATAATGTTTTCAGTGTCCCTCCGCGGTGTAGCATGAATCAGTGCTTCCTTCCCTTTTACAGTCAAATAATATTCCATCGTGTGACTGGCTATGCCAACACTTTGTTGATCTACTCTCAGTTGATGGACATACGGGTTGCTTCCACTTTGGGGGGATTATGAATCAGGCCGCAATGAACATTCACATGCAAGCTGACATGTGAACATGTTTTCACTTCTCTTGGGTATATACATAGGTGTGAAATTACTGGATCATCTGGTAACTCCATATTATATGAACTTTCTGAGGAACTGCCAAGTTGTTTTCTATGTACTTTTTATAGTTACAATCAGGGGGAAAAATCCAGTTTTGTATCTTTTATGCAGTACGTTAAGTACTTGGTCAGTTCTACCCTTTTTGATTCAGTTCTCTTCTGTCAACTTAGATGACTTCCCTCATTATTAATAGTATGGCTCTTCAAGGCTGTTGTTCATTATTCAGATTTAATAGCCAGAATTCAGATTAAACTTTAAGTGGGAAAATTATCATAGTGTTGTGTGAGCCAAAAAGTTCATTCACATTTTCTGTAAGATGCTATGGAAAAACCCAAACGAACTTCTGGGCCAACTCAATACAGCAAGACAAAATTTGCTTTACTTGTAAAGAGAAAACCTCAGCTCTACTACAGCATCAGTGATAATAAAAATCCACATTGGAGGCACTGATGCTTAAGCCCCTCTTCTCTGCCCACTGTCTGCACAGAGGTCTAGGGCGGCACACTCTGCTTAATCAGAATCCACTGTGTATCATGAACCAAGCGTAGAGAAGGTGGCAGGTTAGTCTGAAAGCTCTGGCTGATAAAGCTGCGCTGCACACTCGCCTACCTACGCGCTTTCTCTTTCAGTAAGGATGTGCGCCTGCCGGCTGGGCTGCAGCACTCACTGGCGGTGGAAGCCGAAGCACAGAGACAAGCCAAAGTGCGGGTGAGCCAGCCCTGAGCATGCCGTCCCCCCGCCCGGCGGCGGAGCATCGGAGCGGCTCCAGAAAATCCAAAAGAAGGCCTCCTCATGGAGAACACTTTCCTTTTGCGCCTCACCTATCCATCCAGGCGCTGGGGGGAGTCTGGCTTGTGCACACACCACGCTATTAAAATTGTTCTCGGGCATGCTCACAGCCACCTAACTGACCAGGGCAACATCTCTTTCCCTGTTACACCCTCTCTCTGATGCTGTTGGTAACAGTGACCTCCTCCTCCCTGAGTCTCGCCTTCACTCTCTTTCCCTAGAGGTATCTTCCCCAGATTCCATCCCTCTTCTCTAGCACTGGCATCCCTCCCTGGGTGATATCCGTCACCTGTCCCCTCTAGGTTAATGACACCCAGGCCTGTATCCTTAGCTCTGTGCAAGCTCTGGAGGGACAAACATGTTAGAGCACACTTCCCTCATCTCTAGAGCCCAGGGGAGGCTGTGCTACGCATGGCATCTGCTCAGGCGTGCCAATGAGAAGATGTGGCTACCAGAGGATTGGGTGTGGGTGGGAAAGGGGGTCGGGAAGAGGAAAATGAGGGCTGGAGGGGAGGCAGATTTCCCCTTAAAGAAAAGAAAGCAGGTAAGGAAAAACCCATACTACCAAGAGGGTGGATAACTTTGGAGCATTGGTGGACAAAGATGGGGAGGAAGGCAGTCCTCTGGGCAGAGCTGCTTCTAGATCTCTGAGTCTAGTGCCCTTTGCCCACTTTAAGGGGACATTTGGGTGTTGACCTTTTTTGTGCTTTTTCTTCTGAAATGCTAACCTGAGTTGGGAGTCATTCTTTCAGGATTGCATGTCTTTGCCTGGAGTGCTGGCCAGCCTTTCTTCTAAAATGGCAAAACCCTGCTACTCTTCCAAGGCCCACCACACATAGTAACTCCCTAACACTTCATTTCTCCTTGTCCCAGCTCTTAACAAATTCTGCACCAAGTTACAATGAACTCTTTGTGACCCCGTGGATGGTAGTCCACCGGGCTCCTTTGTCCATGGCATTTTTCAGGCATACCATTTCCTCCTCCAAGGGATCTGAACCTGAGCCTCTTGCCTCTCCTGTACTTCCAGGTGGATCCTTTACCACTAGTGCCACCGGGAAAGCCCATTACAATCAACAGGATATCTCTCTCCCTAGATCAAGATCTTAAGCAAAAAGGCATTCTGCTCCCCTGTGCTTAGCAGCACCTGTCCCATAGTAGACACTAGTGCTTGTTTGTTGAGTCACCCTAAGTAGGATTAAAACCTTCATGGATCGAAGAAGAAAAATCACACATTGTTTTTCCTCGCATCCCTTGTCTAGATGATCGCTGCAGAAGGGGAGAAGGCTGCCTCCGAGTCCCTGAGGATGGCAGCCGAGATTCTATCAGGCACTCCAGCCGCTGCTCAGCTTCGGTACCTGCACACCCTTCAATCTTTGTCCACAGAGAAACCTTCCACAGTGGTTTTACCTTTGCCATTTGACTTGCTTAATTTCCTGTCTTCTCCAAGCAATAGAACTCAAGGAGGCATCCCCTTACCAGATCCTTCCAAACCTGTTGAGCCACTGAATCCTAAAAAAAAAGACTCTCCCATGTTATAGGAAGAAACAAGGATCATGTGACTGCAAAGAGGGCTCCATGTAACAGCTACATCCCCAAGCAAGGCCCTCGGTCCTCAGCTCCCGCTCTTTCTTTTGTTGCCATGTTAAATGCCCCTGGAATGCGTGAAGCCCCAGTGCAGCGACACACACAGGAAGGCAGTGAAATCATGCAATGACAGAGAGGCCATAGAACATGTGTAGGTGGATCACCTGATCAGAGGGATTATGGGAAAGAGCTTTAGCCAGCATTCTATGTATGGCTGAATCTTGACTTCTGAAGATGTAGTTCAAATGTCCTTTTCCCTAGATGCCCTCTAGCCCCTTTGGGAAGGGTTCTTTTGCTCCCACAGCCCTTTCTACATGCCCCTATCATTATGCTTATCACACTCTGTTGTAATCTCATACTTAATGATTCAGGCTTCTCTCCTACTATGAACTCCTCAAAAGCACGTCTTAATAATTCCCTGTCATTCCACACTCTAGCTTGTATGCTCCACCCAAGGCTTTTGAACCTGACTCTGATAGCTGCACCACAATGACACTCCAGTATTTCTGAGTGAAACAGAGATACTTGTGAGTACATATTCCAGTACTTGAGCTGGATATAAAATGTTTACCTAATTAAAGAATTTCAAATGAATTATTTCTATAGAGACTCTTTTTTTTTTTTTAATAGAGAAATAAAAGGATAAAAACACTTACCTGGTACATGTTGTTTATAGTCTAAGGAAGCATTGTGATAAATATAGGGCTGATGTACTTTCAGTATAGAATTTACCAGTTGTTGGCTTGGCCAAAAATTTTGTTTTGGTTTTTCTGTAACATCTTATGGAAAAACCCAAATGAACTAGTTTGCCAACCCAATATTTATTCTTTAAATTCTAGTAACATTATGTGATCTACACATGCCCTAAGTCTTACTTTCCATTAACTTGTCCTCTATAATTAGAAGTATATAGCTACAGAAAAAAATTAGCCAAGTAAATAGGAAAGCATAGTGAGGTATAAAGGAAATTCTCTAAATACTTTTAAAAAGTAATAACATATAGAACATTACTAATTTATAAAACTATAACAAGTCATGTTAGTAAAATGCTACATATAATGGCAATTTCCGTGCTGTTTGTACAGAGGGAAATGGTGATAGCTCTCTTCAGCGGCTCACTATTTGGTGATTTCTTTGTCCCTCAATCTGCCTCTTTATTCCCCATGTTATTTGATGTTATTATTTTATATTGAGTAAAGGGGATCAGCTATGTGGTGACAGATGGAAACTAAACTTTTGATGGTGAATATGCTATAATATATACAGAAGTCAAACTTAATGTTGTACACACAAAACTTACATAATGTTATATACTAATGCTGCCTCAATTTAAAAAACTTCCTAACAGCACATTATAATAAAGCTGGACAAAATGATGCCAATCTTAGGGTCATCGCTGTCCTACATCTCTAGCCTGCCTCCTCTTCTCCATTCACAGCTGGGAAAACTACTCATTCTCACCCAACCTTACTAACTTAGAATTTCAGCCAAGCAATCCATCTTCTCAAGGTTACACTGGACATATTAGACAATTTCAAAATCCATGTATTCCTAACACCATGCCAAATTAATTTATTGGTATAACAATCTGCTTATAAGTTTGCTAATTACTGAGACTATAACTTTCAATTTTGTTTCAAAAGACTGTTTCATCCAATTCTGAAAAACGTTTCCATATCTCCTTATTAAAAGTCTTTCCAGTCCTTCCTCCCAAAGATCATACTAGTTTGTGGAGGAGTGGCAGTGCTGAAACTCATGGATTGAGTCACCTCTGCTGGAGGAAATGGAGATTCTGAAGCCATAGGAGCAAGAAAAGTTCCAAACTATGCAGAAGTACCAAAATACAAAATGTGGAATCCAAATGGCTGTCAGATCCAAGTGAGCCAAAGGCAGCTAACAAACATCGCCAGAACCAGGAACATGATGCCAGAGAGGCATCAGTCACTGATGAAGCAGTGATAGGATGAGACTTGGAGCAGGGTTGAGGGGAAGCTCCTGGGTGGTTTCCTAGAATAGCTAATATATCAGGGCTTGCAGTGTACTTTTGTGGACCAGCTAGGGCACGGTCATAGATGGTCCACCTCCCATTTAAAGGACCAGTGGCAATTAGAGCCTCCTTGAAGCAGGAAGTATTTCTCATGACCACTGCCCATACCCATCCAAGCGTACTGGTTACTGGAGTTAACGTGGCATCAAGGAGAGCATCAAGGCCACTTTTTGCCCCATACAGATGGTTCCTAATTTCAAGGTGGCAAATGTTGGCATGAGCAATGAAGGAGGTGGTAAGATTATGCTTGTTCAGGCATAACCAGAGGCAGGAATAGGACAATAAGTGAATGCCAGGGTAATAATGCAATGATGACTTTTAGGACTCTTAATAATTCCTTAGAGCATGGTTCTTTTTGTCAATGGCAGATTTGTCTATATATCTGGGGAATGCCATTGGTTGGTCTCCTCTGATGTCTGTCTTGAGTCAACATTTAAATTGTGCACTGCCTTGCAGAGGGTACCTTCCAGGTCTTCTTGAGTGATCTATGGCATCTTTAGGTATTAACCAACTTTTAGTTAGGGAAGGAGGGCTTGATGGGAAGGAATAATGGGGATAAGCTGCTATGAAACTGTTCTCAGTTAAAGGGCACAGTGAGTAGTCAAAGGCAAATTCTTCAGGGATTACTTAGAGAGCTGATAGTGCTGCCCACAAGGTCTCAGCAGGGGAAGTCTTCTCCTGAGGCCCAGGTGCTACATTCCAACTGTTACTGATCTTGAAATGATAGTAGAGGACAAGCTGGATGGTAGGATCCAAAACTAGGATACATACTAGGGAGCAGTTTTTCTCTGGAAATTTACTTTAGTGTTAACAGAGTAGCGGTGTCTTAGTTCAGGCTGTTTCAACAGAATACCATAGATGGTGGCTTATAAACCACAGGAGTTTTATTTCTTACAGTTCTGGAGTCTAGGAAGTACAAGATGGAGATAACAGCTTATTCAAATCAATATCAAAAACACAGGTCATCCTAAGGGGGCTTAGCAGGGCTTCCTTGGAACTTCAAGGGCACCCCCTACATGACCTAGAACTCTGCAGTTTGGACTCCTCTGTATCTGGGAGCGTGGTAGGTCCTTCCGCCAATGTTTCTGCATTCCACATCCTTGGGGACCATTTCTGGATGATAGAGTAAATATGTTCCTCCTCATTAGATTGCTCCTGGTTGCTGCAAGGCTCTTTGGCAGAGTCAATCAGGACTGTGAAGGTTCTGATGTCCTCTAGAATTTTGATTTGCATGTCAGTGCATTTACTCAGTATTTGAGCTGAACAGTAAATAGAGAGTGTAGAAGTCAAATCCTTTTGAAGAGGGTTCATCAACAGCACATCTAGTTTTTTCTGAGCTTGGAGGGAAAGTAGCACTGTTAACTGACAGCTTGGACTCTGCTGTCAGATACCCAGATTTGATCCCGACTCTGTAACTTACTAGATGTTTAACCTTGGACATGAAACTTATCCTGACATGAATGGGGATAACAGTAGAAACCACCTCACAAAGTTGTTGTGACTAAACACAGTAATTTGTATGCAATGCTTAGTCCAGTGCTTATAAACTAGATAAGTGCTCAATAAATCATGACTATTATTATTTTTTAATTTTAGCCCAGTAGATCTCAATGACAGTAATTGGGTTCATCCAAATAGGAGCCTGGCCCCTAATACAGGTTGTCCCCATGCTTCAAAATTAGCCCCCAATGGCCAGGAACTCATGTCCCCACAGTGGTTGTTTTTGGATAAAACCAGCTTAAGAATCTTCATATGAAGTCTCCTGTATTAGAATCCCCTCACCCTGCAATATTTCAAGCATTTGTTTCAAAGGTGTAGAGCTTTTCTTTATGAAAGCAATGCAAAAGCTAAACAGAAGAGAGGAGTTTCTCTTGATCAGCAATAGTTCCAGCCATAAATCAGACATGCTTTTCCTTCTTCCCTTGGTTTGATTATTTGGATCTCCTGTATTAGAATCCCCTCACCCTGCAATATTTCAAGCATTTGTTTCAAAGGTGTAGAGCTTTTCTTTATGAAAGCAATGCAAAAGCTAAACAGAAGAGAGGAGTTTCTCTTGATCAGCAATAGTTCCAGCCATAAATCAGACATGCTTTTCCTTCTTCCCTTGGTTTGATTATTTGGGTGACCAGAGTGGAAAATGGGAGATGGGTTAATAGCTGTATCTTATAAACTCTAGGATCTGCTGGACATCTGAGATGGAAATATACTGTCTGTCCAAAAGCACTCTGCCTTAGTGAGACAGATGATAGGAACTATTAATCTTACCTTTAGACTTTCAGAGGTTTTCTCACAGCTGGCCTAGAGGTAGCCCAAGATCAGGAGCTCATACGACCCAACCCCTGCAAGTACAGGAGGATGGTCTCCATACGAAAGCCAAAGCAATCCAAAAAGATGTGCAGGAGCCCTTTCATCAGCCATTCCAGAACCACAGGAACACTGCCCAGGCCAATGGCACCTCTGCGTACTGGGATTGTTTAGGAACCTCTAGAAGGCTGCCTTCATTGGTCTTGCTCTTAGATGCCCCATCTTAGACAAGTTGCACCATCCATGAAGTCCTGCTTCTTGAAAACCTGTGCATGGCAGAGCTCATTTTTGAGGCCAGGGGATTAGTGGGCTTGGTCAACAGTCCTGAATATGAGACTGTCTTGAGGCTGTGGCAGACTTTGCTGGAATGAACTATTATCCAGAGTAGAAGTTCTGATGAACTCCAGACACTCAGCCTCAGGCTCAGAGAGCAAGCACCCCTGGTTTTGGAAGTAAGCTGGCCTTAGGCCACAAGACTACAACAGTTATGCTCCTAATTTCAGAGCAGCTCCTCTGCTTCCTGAGGGAAAATGCTTGCTCATAGATGGCAGGGTTATTTGGAATTCCAGAAGTGGGCACAAGGTGCTCTAGATTTGGGGCCCTCAAGTAGAATTCTCAGCAGTCTTTGAAAGTGAAATGCAAAATGTAGGTTACCCAGGCAACATCTGAGTCATTGAACTTCGGCTGGGAAAGGCCAAAAACAAGAGGAAAGACTAGCCAATGTGTGCCAGAAAGTACTGACAAGTGAGTTGACCACGGTCAAGTGGGTAGAACCAGAACTCTTGGGAGAGAGGTGCATGGTGCCCACATGTGTGGGGTAGGTCTGGGTGTGTGATGAAGAGCCTGGCCGGGTAGACTGGGGACTTGCTCACAAAACTTCCTGAGGTCCCTAAGACACTACCACCTCGGCTCCCTAGGGATGTGGAACATGTCACCACTGAGATTGGGACACTGAGGAGTGTGATGAGGCCCAACCGGTCAGCACAACTTTGTCTGAACAGCTGAGAACAGAATGGCTGGTCTCCTTTGTCACAAGAACAGGAGCCTCACTGCCAGAGAAACAGAGTGAGAGCTCCTCCCTCCACTCTGCTCAGGGGACCACCTCAGGGTCATCTTGAGAAGGTACAGCAGTGTCTCAAGAACTACCTAAAATTTCTCACAAATCAGCTACTTGGGAAAGTGAAGATGTCCAAGACCAAGACAACTTTCAGAAAGCTGTAGTGCAGAGGCTTTCTCTATAGAATACTTTTTTTTAAAAAAACCACCAAATGTTCATTAGACCTTCCTACCACCAGCCTGATTTTATCTGGGTATTTCCTTTCCCTGTAACTGTGTTCCATCTCAACGAAACAGAAGAGCCAGGGGTCCTTCCTTTCCTTAAGAAGCTAGAGAGATCCCTGACGTTTTCTCACCATCCCTGGTACATTCACGCGTGGTTTGTGACTACAAGGTGGCCTCTCTCCCTCGTGGGACTTTAAGAATAATATAAGGATGGAAAAAATGACTGGAGTTCAATTGGTGGTAGCAACTGGGTGAGATGGTGAAGCAAATTTTGCTTCTGATCTAAACTGCCTGATCCTATCTTCTCAGCCTGGTTCTTTAAGACTTTCCTTCAATCCTTCAAGTTGAGCTCCCCAACATGCTTTCAAATAAATTATTCTTTCTTTTGGGGTTTGCAAGAATGGGTTTTTGTGACTCACAACCAAACCACCCCAACTAGGTACCCAACATCTCATTCTAATTGTAGTGGGATCTGGCATCACTCTGACCTTTAAGACAGACTTCCACCTAATGGAGCTGACACATGCCAAGGGGCCAGACCCTTGTGTTCAGGCACAGGGGCTGATGATTTCTATGAAAATGACCACTCATTCCTACAAAGCAGGGAATTAATTTTTTTCAAGTGTTCTAAAATTTCACCAAAAAACCTCAGTTTGCTAGAATCATTCAAGAATCTCTCTAGGAAAGTGCAAAAGTGGGGCTGGCTCTGCCCTACCAAGTGGTTCCTAGAAGTGTGAGCCAGTAGCTTGATCTGTGGCTTTCAGGTGGGCCATGCGCCTAGTCAATTGTCTGAAGAATTTCATGTTTTCTTTCCCCAGAATTAAGGAGTCATCCAGTAGGCCTATATTCACCCCAAACAATTTTGAAACCCACCCCACAAACACTTTGGTATGTGTGGGTCAAGGCAGGCCTGACCAGGGGTTGGGCTTAAACAGAGCTGAGGACTCTGCAGTCAGAGGGTTTCTGAGGCTTAAAGGAACAGATCAAATCCTACAATTCTAGGAGATAAATCCAAAGGAACAGCAAATATGTGGAACCAAAGCAGGTCAAGAAATCTCATAGGTGTCTGGAGCCAGGGGGAGATAAAACAAACGCAAGAGAGCCTAGAAGTGAGGTAGGAGGGGCTCCTTGCTGAGTGACCAGCCAGATGTCCATTCGTCATTTGCAACATACTTTTGAAGCTTGGTCCATCTCTAATGCCAAGATGCATCCAGGGTCATGAACAGAGCAGACAAATGAGGCAATAAAAGTGAAAAATGGAGATTCTGGGTGAATCTTCAGTAACATTGGCCCCTGTGAAGGAAGCCATCTGAGCAATGGCCTGGTGGCTCATCACCATTGTTGGACAATCCAGACACAGAGCCAGCAAGCTGGGGTCTCTGACAGCAATTAGCTCTGAGGTCTTGGGGAATTTTTGCCCATTTGGGGCCTCAATTTCATCTTCTGAGAAATGAGAGGGCGGGTAAACTATCTCTCCTCCACCTAATTTGCAGGTTATTGTGAAGACCAGATAAATCTTAAGAATGCCTGGAGTAAGGGTCTTCCCTCCTGGCTCAGTGAAAAATTCACCTGCCAATGCAGGAGATACAGATTTGACCCCTAGTCTGGGAAGATCCCACATGCTGAGGAGCAACTAAGCCTGTGTACCACAGCTATTGAGCCTGTGCTCAGGAGTCGGAACCACAACCACTGAGGCCATACGCTGGACCTACTAAAGCCCCCGCACCCGACAGCCCTTGCTTCACAAGGGACGCCACAACAATGAGAAACCTGTGCAGCTAAAGAGTAGCCCCCACTCGCCTCAAGTAGAGCATAGCCCACACAACAACGAAGACCCAGCACAACCAAAAATAAATACATTATTTAAAAAGAAGAAAAAAAAATTTTTTAAATAATTCTTTCTTATTTTCTGAAATAGGAAATCTGAAAATAAGGGACGCCACAACAATGAGAAACCTGTGCAGCTAAAGAGTAGCCCCCACTCGCCTCAAGTAGAGCATAGCCCACACAACAACGAAGACCCAGCACAACCAAAAATAAATACATTATTTAAAAAGAAGAAAAAAAAATTTTTTAAATAATTCTTTCTTATTTTCTGAAATAGGAAATCTGAAAATGCTGCAGAAACCTAACAGTGTTATCAGGATCCCCTCTTTAAAACTGAAAAAAATAATGCTTTTTATTTGCCATTCTCCTCTGCAGAGTTCAAAGTCCTCAGAAAGCATAATTTTCCTGACAGAAGCTGACACTTTTCATAGACTTCCGCTGGGAAATCAACTGAAGAGGCTAGAAAACCTTTACACAAACCATTTTTAATTTTGGAAATAAGCTAATTGATTGATTGCCTAGAGCCATCACTGTGACTTTTGAAGAGAAGATGTTCCTGAGTTGTCTGCTGCAAAGGGAGTCCCGTCAGTTGAGCCACACTATCAGTTCAAAAGTGCAGAGACATCTGGGATGGGTGTGGTGTGGTGTAGCCCAGCATCCTGTGGTTGCTATTTGGGTTTCGTCTTGGATTTAGTCCGGAGTTTGGATTTAGAACCCTCCTTGCGCTGTATCTCTGAAAAGACCAAAACAATTATTGTAGTAATAAACTCCACATTGGTTACTGGGATTGAGAATGTATGTTCTCAAAATGTATAGGTAATAAGGATAGAAGAGAAAGAATATTTCTTCCTTCCTTCCTTCCAGTACATACCCCAAACTTGGTAGGGAAAAATTTTCAAATAGAGCTGGGTATCCAGAACCCTCCCATATCCGTGGCTGTACCCCTGTTGTGTCTCTTGGTCCCTGTTCCCTCCAGTCTCCCATGCACAGATCCTACACAAGCCTGCTGTCTCTGACTGCACCATGAGACAAAGCTTCTCAATTGTCTGGAATCCTTCTGACTGGCTGCAACCATCTTCCTCCCGCATTCAACGGTCCCCTTGTTCACATCCTGTCTTGTCCCCATTCCTTATCACAGGCCTCACTTTGATCAGAGGCTAAGCAACATTAATCTGTGTAAACACCAAGCTCCATTCCTTTCTTCATCAACAACTCAGAACACAATGATTTGCTGTTAAAAATAATGACGTAAAAATAAATGTCTTCCTACTCTATCCAAATCTTCTCCTTACTCAGCATTCACAAGGCTCATTCCTTCACTGTATGATTTTCCATTCCTTCACTGAACAACAATTAGGAGAGAAGAGATCTCCCTGCATTAACTCATAAAATATGACCCAGTATGTTCCATATGCATGTCAGATTGCTCCAAGGTATCTGCATTTTTTTTTTTTTTTAAGGAGCTACCTGCTAACTCTAAGGAATGTCTAATTTGTGGATTTTTCAGAGAAACGTTTAGGTCACTTGCATGGCATAGGGATTGCCTTGCTTAGCAGCCTGTTCTCCTAAGCTTTGCAAGGCTTCTCATCCTCTACTTTTGAGTCCCTAGCAGTGACTCTGATGAGGGGTATGGCAAGGAGGGAGAAAAGGGGTTGTATCCTTGGTGTGTAGGTTATTGTTTGCAGGCTGGGACCTAACTGAATAGTTATCCTCCACCTAAAATTATTTAAATGTTTTATTTTAGTATTTAAACTAATTCCCAAGACTTTTATGGAAATGGACGAAACTAAAGTCACTCATCCCATGTTGAGGTGATCTCTCCAGTTTAACATGAAGATCTTGCCTGTGATCTGCATATAGTAATTTACACTATGGATGGAGGAACCTGATGAGCTACAGTCCACGGGGTCGTAAAGAGTTGGACACAACTTAGCAACAACAATCTAGTTTCTAGATTGTCAGGATAAAATCACACCACAATAGAAGATAATTTTTTTTTTTTTAAATTCATGAAAACTACCTCACATACATTCAGACCTAAGGCTAAAGGATCTTCACACCAGGAATGATTAACATTTTACCAGTTCAAAGTTTACAGGAGGAGAGAAAATGGACTCAGATTCCTCCTGCTCTAGTACTGACAGGATACACCACAGCTGGGCCAGGGACTGACCAGCTTACTGCTTTTGCTGAAGGCAGAGGTAGAGATAGGGGTGATAGAGAAAAATAGATAATAGATATCTGCCTGGTACTACCCCTGGCACCAGGACCTGTCCTGGGAACAGACTGCAGGTTGAAAATGAAAGCAAAAATCAAAGAATAGCCTCCAATATTGGGGATATTCAAAACTCTTTGAGGGAAGATTACAGATTAATTAGAGATAAGAAAATGAAGAGTGAAATTCCTTTTCTTGTTGAATAAAGATTATTTTCATCATAGACAATCCACTAAGTATTAAAAACTAAAGACAAAATTCCCCATAAACCTTTAGCAACCAGAGACAATGTATATCAATGTTAAGCATATTTGTTCTGGTTTTTTTTTCTAGCTTTAAAAAATTCTGATTATTTCCTTTGACTAGATTCTCAAGCGTGAAATTATTAAGTCAAAATACATGTATATTTTTGAGGCTTACCCATACACACTCTTAAACTGCTTTCTCAAAGAGTTACACCTGTCTGTCCACCCACAAGTATTATTTGTAAAACTAACTACTTTGCGCCCTCTGTCCAGCACTGTATTCTTTGTTTTTAAAAAGCTTTGCCAGTTTTTTAAGTTAAAATTGTATCTCATATTAGTTTATTAGTCACCATTGTTAGTCATTTGGATGTGTGTGTGTGTGTGTGTCTGGATTCCTAGGTGAAGTATGAACTAGTAGATTACCATGAAAAATATTAATGCTCTTCTAAAATATTTATGACCCAATCAAGTTTTCACTCATAAGTACTATCCAAAAGAAGCAAAAATGAGAAAGCAATGCTCACCTTTCTTTGGAGATTTTGAGGCTCTGTCTGGTGGTCTGATTTCTTCTTCTTCTTTTTCTTCTTCTCTTTCTCCTTCATTTTCTTCTTCTTCTACTTCAGGCTCCTTCATTTTATACTTCATCAATACTTCCTCTAATTCTTTCTCCAGTTCTTTATTTCTTATAATGGTATAGTGAAGTCTTTCATTCACATCATCAAACCTCTCCTCAGCTTGTCTGGCTCTGCTTTCGACCTCTCTGATATTGACAAAGTCCAGAGAAACACAGTAAAATGGAAAGGTCTGAATCCTTCATTTTATACTTCATCAATACTTCCTCTAATTCTTTCTCCAGTTCTTTATTTCTTATAATGGTATAGTGAAGTCTTTCATTCACATCATCAAACCTCTCCTCAGCTTGTCTGGCTCTGCTTTCGACCTCTCTGATATTGACAAAGTCCAGAGAAACACAGTAAAATGGAAAGGTCTGAAAAAGTATCTTTCCGATCTAGAAACTCATTGTCCAAAAAAGGTAGTGGGATGAGAAGAATATATATATATACAGCACAAACAAGGAAAGCAGCAGCATCAGTGTTTAGCCAAGAATTGAGGGTCTAGGAGCTACTCTGGAAGGTAATGTCAGAGTTGCGGTCATGGTGTGATTTAAGAATATATTTATAATTTCTTAATGAAAACTGACTTTTGGATATTTGGAATTCTCCACCAATAGCCAAGGAACCTTTTTCAGTGGTTAAGCTTGGCTTCTCTACATTGATATAATCCAACAAGCAAATAAAATAGTGTCCCTTATTTTCCAGCACCTTTAAAACCAGATCTTACAGTCACAAAAACCAGTTTGAAGTGTGCTTAATAACTAGAACATATATGTCTATATATCTTCTTCTCACAGTTTCTTAGCTATCTTAACCCTATTGTTCTTCCTACCATTTGGGATACGTAACCTTCTTTCCTGCACACAATAGCTTCTTCTGGTTCCATTTATTTCTGTAGCTCATCTTTTAAAACATACTGAGCTGGATCGCTCCTCACACTCTGCTCCCACCCTATATACACACACACACACTGGACTTCCTCCATCTCCAATGTAGCTGAGGACAGCTGTCCCTACTGGAGCAGTTTAATTCATTGCCTCCAGACGATTTGATGGTACCCATCCTGCTTGTGAGGAAAAACGAAACCGGAGAACCAAAAATAAGCCCAGAAGTGTGCATTTCTCAGCTAGACCTCCTGGACAACAATCTCTGTCTTCTTACCATTGTGCTGTCTCATACTTACAATAACTTCTCTTGTGTGCGATCAAGTATAGCCATTGCTTCAAGATACTTTGGGGCCAATGTACCTTGATTAGCTGATTCTCTCTGACAAGAAAAGTATGTACTATGAGTGAACGGAAAGTCCCAACAGTAAATAGCCTCCTTCTTCAAGATGTTCTGGACCAAGCTATCTTTTTCTACTATTCATATTTATATAGTAGATGATTAAACACACTCTTAATATGAAAGCAGAACAGGGATTGACTGTGGCCAAATACCATACCAGATTGCCAATTATTCATACTCAGATGGATATAAACTTTATTAGAGTTGTAAAGAAGAAGCAGGGAAAACAATATTAACAAAAAGAAGCAGGGAAAGGAGAGAAAGTTTAAAAAATAAAGAGAAGGGCAAACATATTTCTCTAACCAAGTTAAATATCAAGGAAATCAATTATATTTCTCTCATTAATAATTTACTTCACTAAGCACATAGCATTGCATAATCCAATCAGATCTTTCAGTTTCTTAGGAAACTTCATAGATATCAAAATAGTGAAAATATTAAAAAAAAAAAACCTTACTTATTTTGACTCTAAATATACTCCAGAAAATAAAATAAGAGGACGACAAAACAGAAAAATTTGGAAGACAAAAACTATATGTTAAAATGAATATCATGAGGCATTTTTCCAGACCTGTGTACTTTTAAAAAATCTTTTATCCACATTTCCCCAACAGAGACAAGCAAAAGGTAAACCCCACCTTCTAGGTGGAAAGGGGGACCTGAGAGGATGGGCAGCCGGCCATAACACAGAGCGATCGAGCGGCTAAAGCAAGACCTTCATCTTGCTTTCTCCATCCTCAGTCACACGTGGTACCGCACCACGCTCGCTCTTTCTGAAAGCAAACCAGCAAAAATAAACTGGCAAACAAGTTCACTTTTCCTCCAGTTCTTTCATTCTTTTGCTATTGTCTCAGTCACATATTTTCCTCTTTCTGTCTTGCCTCCCCTTTGGATAATAAATCTGTCCTTGTTCAGGCTGGACCAGCAATGTGTCACGTGGCCTCGCTTATACAGCACATCAGTTCAGCTCAGTTCAGTTCAGTCGCCCAGTCGTGTCCCACTCTTCGCGACCCCATGAATCGCAGCACGCCAGGCCTCCATGTCCATCACCATCTCCCAGAGTTCACTCAGACTCATGTCCGTCGAGTTGGTGATGCCATCCAGCCATTTCACCCTCTGTCGTCCCTTTCTTCTCCTGCCCCCAATCCCTCCCAGCATGCATCAGAGTCTTTTCCAATGAGTCAACTCTTCGCATGAAGTGGCCATAGTACTGGGGTTTCAGCTTTAGCATCATTGCTTCCAAAGAAATCCCAGGGTTGATCTCCTTCTGAATGGACTGGTTGGATCTCCTTGCAGTCCAAGGGACTAAGAGTCTTCTCTAACACTACAGTTCAAAAGCATCAATTCTTTGGCGCTCAGCTTTCTTCACAGTCCAACTCTCACATCCATACATGACCACAGGAAAAACCATAGCCTTGACTAGATGGACCTTTGTTGGCAAAGTAATGTCTCTGCTTTTCAATATGCTATCTAGGTTGGTCATAACTTTCCTTCCAAGGAGTAAGCATCTTTTAATTTCAAAGCTGCAGTCATACAGCACATACTACTAATTTATTTGTTCTTTGAATCCAAAAGGAGGTTTTTCACAGCAGAGGCTTCTGGAACTGGAATTCCACATGATTTGTACAGCTACATGAAGCAGTTTTAACTACAGGTGGAAACCAAAGTAGATCAGGACTGCACTCTGTGAAAGGTACCTTTCAGATAAAAGACATATTTAGTTACAATGTGTACCTTTCAGCCTTCTGACTCTCCTCATTCATTCAAAAGACAGATATTTAGTTACAATGTGCCAGCAAAGCATTCCTCTGTTTTGAAACCACTAAGTATAGATTAATGTTTTGTGGTCCTTTTCAAATCCTTCAATAGGAAATTCCCGTGGTCTACAATGCTGGACGGCTGGGTTTCTAGAATTATGGCCTCCTCTATGTATGCCAAGGAGCAAACTTCCCTGCATCAGCCATATATATGGATACAGGCTGTTGTTGTTTAGTTGCTAGGTCAAGTCCAACTCTTCTGCAACCCCATGGATTATGGCCCACCAGGCTCCTCTGTCCACGGGATTTCCCAGGCAAGAATACTGGAGTAGGTTCCCATTTCCTTCTCCCAGGGTCTTCCCGGCCCAGAGATGGAACTCACATCTCCTGCTTGGCAGGTGAACTGGATTCTTTACCAATGAGCCACCTGGGAAGCCCACTGGATATAGATGCCTCAAGGGAAATCACAGAGACTCTGCCTTGAGCCCTTTTTTCATATTTTGAAGCTTCCTCTGGCTTTTATGCTCTTTCACCTGCTGTATAATAAAGACAAACATGGGCCACATGGGTCTTGGAAGCAACTGCATTGGACCATCCTTGTTTGTGCCAACCTGCTATAGCTTTCAGCTCGTCTCTCTGTCAGACTCCAATTATGCCTTTGGCCTTCTTGGCTTGGTTTTCCTGAGGTCTGACTCTACTAATGGGCTTAGTTTTGTAAATTTGTTTTACATTGATTTTTGGCCGTGCTGGGTTTCCGCTNTGTGCCAACCTGCTATAGCTTTCAGCTCGTCTCTCTGTCAGACTCCAATTATGCCTTTGGCCTTCTTGGCTTGGTTTTCCTGAGGTCTGACTCTACTAATGGGCTTAGTTTTGTAAATTTGTTTTACATTGATTTTTGGCCGTGCTGGGTTTCCGCTGCTGTGCAGGCTTTCTCCTGTTGCGGCGGGCAGGGGCTGCTCTCTGGTCACGGTGCACGGGCTTCTCACTGCACTGGCTTCAGGAGTGGTGGCTCCCGGGCTCCAGGGCACAGGCTCAACAGTCGGCGCACAGGCTTAGTTGCTTCGCAGCAGGTGGGACCTTCCCTGACCAGGGATCAAACTTGTGTCTTCTGCATTGGCAGGAGGATTCTTTAACACTGAGTCACCAGGGAAACCCGCTAATGGGCTTTGAGGTGAGGTGAAGTCGCTCAGTCGTGTCCGACTCTTTGCGACCCCGTGGACTGTAGCCTACTAGGCTTCTCTGTCCATGGGATTCTCCAGGCAAGAATACTGGAGTGGGTTGCCATTTCCTTCTCCAGGGGATCTTTCTGACCCAGGGATCGAACCTGGGTCTCCCGCATTGGAGGCAGACGCTTTAACCTCTGAGCCTCTTTAGCTTGAGACTATTTCAGGGAGGGTCTGGCTTCAGACCCAGTTCCTTGGAATCCAATGCTCAGTACTGAATGCCTAGCCAGCCACAGTGACCCTGTCAGCTTTGGACATATTTTCCGGACCCACCAATTCCAAGGACCCTTCCCTGCTGCCGTTAAAAGATGGATAATTTGGTCACTGCTCTTAATACCTACGCTGGGGATACATGGTATTGTGGAAGGAAAACGGGGGTTTCTAAGCGCTTCTTTTAGCTTAGTGAAAGAAATATGGCTGATCCTCCAAGTCTGGCCCCTACTCTTTCTTTCAAAGGAGTTTAGAGGTAATCAGCAAAAATCTCCCATCTCCCTCAAATTTACAACTCTTTACAAACAGGCAGAACCTGTGGTTTGAAGGCAGGTCTAAAAGAGATTGTTTCTAACATCTTGGTAGCTGAGCCTTAGGCAACCCAGTTCATGCAGCCAGGGGGCAGTGCCTGGGGTCAGCTGAACACTGTGGGTAGCCTCTGGGGAGAGTTTGCTGAATTTAGTCTTCCCACACCTCCACCCATCAGCGAATTGTTACAGAGTTCAGGCTGCTTCTCCTCCTGGGACAACTTTGAAATGATTCTCATTCAGAGAGGGCCACAGGGGTGCGCCCTGCAGCAAGTTCTCAGACGATTAAATCAGGCGACACCCCAGGACGTGCAGAGGCAGGGTCAGGGCTGCTCACTGGGGTCACTTGATTCACCAGTGAAATCAGGAAGTGCCAGACCGGACAGTGCCTGAAACAGGCACAGCAGGCCGAGTTTTGTGCCACGGTTCCTGCTTTGAGCACAGTCTTCAGGAATTTCCACAAAGTCCCTAATTTCCAGCTAACTGAAGAGAGTTTTGAGTAATTGATAGTCCATCCCTCTCCCTCTCCTAGTTTTGAGTAATTGATAGTCCATCCCTCTCCCTCTCCTGGTGGACATGACCAGTTATACCTGCAAACCACAAGGTTTTTGCTTCTCTATCCCTTCCTTCCTTTTCTCTTTCCTTCCCCAGTGTCAATCAAACTGCCTCCTGGGAGCCGTGTTTGCAGACCATAAAGAGACCCACCGCCCAACAGAACTAGCGCCTCGGATCTGTAGCCCTGCTAAATGGTTGCTACATTCTTAGGGCCAGAGGCTAAGTGTCTGTCAAAAAGAAAAAAGATGGGGTGGGGGGTTAGGGGGGTGGTGCGGGGTTGGAGGATAAAGGAAAAACAAGGAAACAAAGCAAAAAAAAATTTTTTTACAGTCAAAGTTCTAAAATCTTAAACTGCCCTCAGGGAGCCCCGATGTCTTTATAAATGGAAAGAGCACAGATTCAAGGCCCCTCCTGTCCCCACCAAGTCCACAGCACAGTCCACATCAAGACAGCACCCTTTCCCCAGGCTCCACCTCCCGCCCCGAATCTCTGACCTCCTCCAGGTCAAGGATCTTCATTCCCTGGGCACCAGCATCCCCAAAGATCAACTTTGTCTTCACTTGCCTAGCGCACAGGGCCCCTCTGTTTGAGTACCTGGTGATCCCTTTCTACCTGTGCAGCGGTCCAGTCACCACCCCCTAGGATGAATGTGATTCTTCCTTACTTCAAGGAACTTGCAAGTACATCTGGATGGCATTTTAGTCCATTTTAGGCCTCAGGGTCAACGAGAACCTGGCCAGTTGGGTTTTCAGGGATCTATAGTAGAACATTAGCAACTTTTCAAAGCCGAGAGATAGACTTTCTGGATCACGTCTTCCTCAGGTGGGCTTGCCACACGGCACCATGCTGTATCAGATGGAACTGTGGCATCCTGGCGCAGGAGCCCCACACTATCGAAGACAGGCACTGCACCCTCCATTTTGCCCCAGGCTACAGGCTTCTATTTTCCTGACTACTTCTCGCCACACTGTAGGCCAGACCCTGATGCTTTGCCAGGCTTCCCAGGTGGCACTAATGGTAAAGAACCCAACTGCCAATGCAGGACAAGAGACCCACTGGAGGGTTCGATCCCTGGGTCAGGAAGATCTCCTGGAGGAGGACACAGCAACCCACTCCAGTATCCTTGCCTGGAGAATCCCATGGACAGAGGAGCCTGGCAGGCTACAGTCCATGAGCTTGCAAAGAGTCGGAAATGACTGAAGCGACTTAGCACTCACACTGATGCCTTGCCAGGATAGCATAGCAGGGCTTTTATCTCAGGGGAGAAAATCTGGGATAGGAAGGTTTTGGGTGGGACTGGTGGGGGGCTCTCACTATAACACTACCCTTCGTTTGCTTTTTTAGAAAATATGTCTCATGACTTTGTGTTTGCATCGCTTACCCTTACATCTTTGCCTCACAGTCTTCTCACCTGATATTTGTGCGTGCTCAGTTCAGTCGCGCCAGACTCTGTGACCCCATGGACTGTAGCCCGCCAGGCTCTCCTGTTCAAGGGATTTTCCAGGCAAGAATCCTGGAGCGGGTTGCCATTTCCTCCTCCAGGGGATCTTCCTGACCCAGGAATCGAACCTGTGTCTCCTGCATTGGCAAGCGGATTCTTTACCACTGAGCCACCCAGGAAGCCTATCAACTGACATATTAACATATAATTTTAGAAACTTGTTAAAAAGGCATTACTTTGGGAGAAGTAATGCCCCATGCACCACTCTTTCTCCAACTTTGCCTGCTCCTGCCTAACTCTCCACATCGTTTCACTCAGTTCTTCCTCTCAGAGTTGGAGCCCATTTCCTACACTCTCCCTTCACATACATCCCTGCACTCTGCCTCTACTCTGGACCACTTTAGCGATCTAGCTGCTATCCACCAGTACCCTCACCACTGCTCACCATGCCTGTTCCTACTCAGACGGGTCAGACTCCTAGCAATGAAATGGTTCTTAACTTTGAGGTTGAGAAATTTGATGATGTCTATGGATTTCCAGCACATCTCCTTGCTTCCCGAGAAAATGCACAGCATGACTATACAGACAGAATGTTGCATACCATTTTCAGGAGGTTTGTGGGATGAAGACCCCCCAGAGATTCCTAAAGTCATGGCATCCTGTACAGAGAGATACAAATCTAGAACTAACTTAAGTGTAAATGATCCTAGAACTTTTTGTGAAGGAGTTTTAACTTTGTTTTCCTGCTGAGTTTCCAGTTCCCCAGTAATTCTTGTGGTTGGTGGTATGTTCTTATCACAGTTATCAATAGAGTCTGCTGAACAAATACATTTTTTAAACTGATCAAATATTGACCATAATATTGTTAAGGAAAGGGGTGAAATGCTGATTTTAAAATGAGTTTTAAGGAAGAGACTGAAAAGTTTTTGTGAACAAACAAGAGTTTTTCCAAGGATGATGCTGGGAGAAAAATAAATTTGGAAAATATATTACTTAGGTGTTCTCTTAGAAATGCTAAAAGTTATGTTCGATCCATATAATTTTTATATAATGTTAAATTTTCTAATTTTGAATTTCCTAGCTGAGTTGCAGATACATACCCAAGAAGACAATGCATCTGTTCCATATAGAGGCTGGGAATGAATATTTTCATCTTCTCCAATGACTCGAATGATTTTTTCCTTTTCTGTAGATGTCGAAGGTTTCTAGGGCATAGAAATACCACAGACCTGTTAGTGAGCTGGTGTGTGACCCAGTGGCAGGGCAAGTTGCCGGTACCATGTCTGAAGCTTTGGTTTTCCATTTGTTTTCATCATTCAGGAAGCATTTAGAAGACTTACAGGAAACACTGTGGGAAAAATTAGCGGGGATAGGGAAGTGGGGACAAAGGGAAGTAACTGTGAAACAAACAAAGAGGATTTCTTTCATACCTTAGGAACTCACAGAACTGTGGAAGAGATAACCAATAAAATAATTTTGGTCTACATGATTACTGTGATCATAAAGGTAAGTTCTACGAGCTATGTGTACCCAGAAAAGGGCCCTGCATTTTGTCTAGACACCCTAGGTTTTTATTTTTATTTTTTTACAGTGAAACGATATTTGAAAGCTGAATAGGAGTTTGTAAAATAGGGAGGAAAGAGCCTGAACTCAGGCATCAAAAGGAGATTTAATAGGTATGACAGATTTAGTGGCCAAAAAATAATGTATTCCATATATTTTGCCTTTTATATACTAAGTACTATACCAGAAGAAAAGCAGAAAATGCTGATCAAAAGAGGTATGGGTGTTGTACAATATTTTTATTCTTTTGTACAGTACGTAAAGTGACTAAAGGATGTAAGTCATGGTCTGGGGTCATGCCAATATTTAAACTATTCACAGCAAAGAAACACCCCAGGGAAGTAAATTAAGACAAAATGGAGAGTGATCATGAGTTCTGAAAGCCAAAGAAAGTAGTAGTATACCCAGGAATTACAAGGGTTCTTATGGCAGACTAAACTAGGTCTGAATGTTGGTTCTGCCACTTAATAGCATATGGTTTTCCATAAGTTGGTTCCTTTTTGAGCTTCAGTTTTCTTATCTGTAAAATGGGAACAATAATATTTACCTTGAGGTTGTATTGTGTAAGAGATAACATGTGCAAAGCATATAGGTCGTGGTAGGCACTCAATTATTGGTAGTTATCATTGTATTGTCATTATTATTATTATTACAAATGCCCCAGTAAGGGTTATTTTTATTATTAACACCATGGCAGGGGTGGAGACAGGATAAGGAGAAGTGTGGATGGCCTGAGGGGAGTGAGAAAAGGCAGCTCAGAGTGGGAGCTGAAGAGTGGAGACAAGGAGTTTAAACAACTATTCGGAAAATATGCCAATGAAAGGATAAAGAAACAGCATCAGAGTGAGAGGCAGATGGTGTAGTTATCACTCATATAGGTGAATGAGGCCAGTTAGGAAAGGGCTGAATTTAGAAAGGAAGAGGGACATGCTATCCTTGGAAAATAAAGACATAAGTGTGCGTGCAAGTACGGGTAAATCTAAGTGAGGAAAGGAAGGAAGTTGAAGTGGTCACTCCAGATGATCTAGTTCTGCTTTCCACAGTGTATATACATATGTATACACACACACTGCACTTGTCGTTGCTGTTTAGGCGCTAAGTCGAGTCTGACTCCCATGGACTATACAGCCTGCCATTTCCTTCTCCAGGAGATCTTCCTGACTCAGGGATTGAACTCATGTCTCTGGCATTGGCAGGGGGATTCTTTACCACTAGCCATCTTGGAGGCTCAAACATATATATTTTTTCATTATATATTCATTCTTTAAATATATATATATTCATTATATATTTTCTTTAAAAATATAAAGGAAAAGGAAATAATACTAAATAATCTTACCTCTTCTGCACTCTCTTCTTCCTTTCCCTTCTCAAGTTTCTTGTCCTCCATGTTTTCTTCAATTTCTTTATGAATCTTTCCTGCTTCAGGCTCACTTAATTCTTTTAGAATATCCTATTAGACACAACAATATTATATTGTAGCTTAGTGGACATAAATATTTTTGCAGAAGATTAGCAATATTTCCATTCAAAAAATATTTAATGAGCATTAATCTTGTAACTGGGCATTATGCTAGTGATAAGGATACAAAGGTTAATAAGAACAGTCCCTGCCTTAAGCAGCTTAAAATTTAGTGGACAAGAAAATACTATGGTTACATATAGTCAAAGAGTAGGAGCACCTAAGCCAGATCTGGTATTGGGCAGGGGTGAAAGAGAGGGTTAACCAAGAAGGTTTCTTGGAGGACAAAATGTCTGCGTTTCCTCTTGAAGGATGGGTGAGGAGAAAAAAGATGGCACAAGTAAGTTCCAGACAGAGAATGTTATTTGCACTTGACTGGCACTAAGAACAAAAGGAGGTCAATAAAACAAAGATTTAGAAGCAGATGGACAGGAGCAGTCACAGAGGAAGGACTAGAATATTATGCCAGGGAGATTGGGTTTTATCCCGACATACCAATAATCTGATTGACCTGTTTCGCATTTCAAAACAATCACTCCAGCAACATGCTTTTCAGTCACTCAGTCATGTCTGACTCTTTGTGACCCCATGGACTGCAGCACACCAGGCTTCCCTGTCCTTGACAATTTCCTGGAGTTTGCTCAAACCCATGTCTATTGAGTTGATGATGCCATCCAACCATCCCACCCTTCACCACCGCCTTCTCCTTTTGACTTCAGTATTTCCCAGCATCAGGGTCTTTTCCAATGAGTCGGCTCTTCACATCAGATGCCCAAAGCACTGAAGTTTCAGCTTCAGCATCAGTCTTTCCAGTGAATATTCAGGATTGATTTCCTTTAGGAATGACTGGTTTGATCTCCTTGCTGTCCAAAAGACTTTCAAGAGTCTTCTCCAGCACCACAAAAGCATCAATTCCTCAGCGCTCAGCTTTCTTTATGGTCCAACTCACATCCTTACATGACTACTGGAAAAACTATGGCTTTGACTATGCAGATCTTTATTGACAAAGTGCGGAGAAGGCGATGGCACCCCACTCTAGCACTCTTGCCTGGAAAATACCATGGACGGAGGAGCCTGGAAGGCTGCAGTCCATGGGGTCGCTGAGGGTCGGACACGACTGAGTGACTTCACTTTCACTTTTCACTTTCTTGCATTGGAGAAGGAAATGGCAACCCACTCCAGTGTTCTTGCCTGGAGAATCCCAGGGACGGGGGAGCCTCATGGGCTGCCATCTATGGGGTCGCACAGAGTCGGACACGACTGAAGTGACTTAGCAGCAGCAGCAGTAGTATTGGCACAGTGATGTCTCTGCGTCTGTTAATTTTGTGGCTGCAGTCACTGTTCGCAGTGATTTTGGAGCCCAAGAGGATAAAATCCGTCACTGCTTCTACTTTTTCCCCTTCTGTCTGCCATGAAGTGATGGCATCATGATCTTAGTTTTTGAATGCTGAATTTTAAGCCAGCTTTTTCACTCTCATCTTTAACCCTCATCAAAAGGCTCTTTAGTTCCTTTTCACTTTCTGCCATTAGAGTGTTACCATCTGCATATCTGAGGTTGTTGATATTTCTCCTGGCAATCTTGATTTCAGCTTGTCAGTCATCCACCCTGGCATTTTGCATGATGTACTCTGCATATAAGTTAAATAAGCAGGGTGACAATATACCGCCTTGTCATACTCCTTTCCCAACTTGGAAACAGTCAGTTGTTCCACGTCTGATTTTAACTGTTGCTTCTTGACCTGCATACAGGTTTCTCAAGAGACAGTTAGGTGGTCTGGTACGCCCATCTCTTATAGAATTTTCCACACATTTGTTGTGATCCACACAGGCAAAGGCTTTAGCATAGTCAATGAAGCAGAAGTTTTTCTGGAACTTCCTTGCTTTCTCCATGATCCAGCAGATGTTGGCAATTTGATCTGTGGTTCCTCTCTCTGCCTCTTTGAAATCCAGCATGTATATCTGGAAGTTCTCAGTTCATATACTGCTGAAACCTAGCTTAAAGGATTTTCAGCATAACCTTGCTAGCATGTGAAATGAATAGCAACTGTATGATAGTTTGAACATTCTTTGGCATTGTTCTTTGGGATTAGAATGAAAACTGACTTTTCCCAGTCCTGTGGCCACTGTTCAGTTTTCCAAATTTGCTGACATACTGAGTGCAGAACTTACACAGCATTATCTTTTAAGATTTTAAACAGCTCAGCTGGAATCCTGTCACCTCCAATAGCTTTGTTCGGAGTAACGCTTCCTACTGCCCACTTGACTTTACACTCCAGGATGTCCAGCTCTAGTTGAATGACCACATCATTGTAGTTATCTGGGTCATTAAGACTGTTCTTATATAGCTCTGTGTATTCTCACCATCTCTTCTGCTTCTATTAGGTCCTTACTGTTTCTGTCCTTTATCGTGCCCATCCTTGCATGAAATGTTCCCTTGATATCTCCAATTTTCTTGACAAAATCTCTAGTAGTTCCTATTCTAACGCTTTCCTCTATTTCTTTGCATTGTTCATTTAAGAAGGCCTTATCTCTCCTTGTTATTCTTTGGAACTCTGCATTCAGCTGGATACATCTTTCCCTTTCTCCCTTGCTTTTCGCTTCTCTTCTTTCCTCAGCTATTTGTAATGTCTCCTCAGACAACTACTTTGCCTTATTGCATTTCTTTTTCTTTGGGATGGTTTTGGTCACTGCCTCCTGTACAATTTTACAAACATCTGTTCATAGTTCTTCAATCACTCTATCAAATCTATTTCCATGAATCTATTCATCATCTCCACTGTATAATCATAAGGGATTTGATTTAGTTCATACCTGAATTACCTAGTGGTTTCCCCTACTTTCTTCAATTTAAGCCTGAATTTTGCAATAAGGAGTTCATGATCTGAGCTCTCTAGGACTTGTTTATGCTTGTTTATGCTGACTGTATAATCAGATTATGTTCTTTGGCTGCAAAGAACATAATCTGATTTCCATATTGGCCATCTGGTGATGTCCATGTGTAGAACTGCCTCTTAGGTTGTTGGAAAAGGGTGTTTGCTCTGACCAGGGCATCCTCTTGACAAAACTCTGTTACCCTTTGCCCTGTTTCATTTTGTACTCCAAGGCCAAACTTGCCTATTATTCCTGGTGTCTCTTGACTTCTTACTTTTGCATTTCAATCCTCTATGATGAAAAGGACATCTCTTTTTTGATGTTAGCCCTAGATGGTGTTGTAGTCAGAGAACTTGTCGACTTCAGCTTCTCCAGCATCAGTGCTTGGGACATAGACTTGGATTACTGTCATGTTGAATGGTTTGTCTTGGAAACGAACTGAGATCATTCTGCCATTTACAAGGTTGCACCCAAGTACTATAATTCAGACTCTTCTGTTGACTGTTAGGGGTATTCCATTTCTTCTAAGGGATTCTTGCCCACATTATTAGATATAACGGTCATGTGAATTAAATTCGCCCATTCCTGTCCATTTTAATTCACTGATTCTTAAGGTGTCAGTGTTCACTCTTGCCATCTCCTGCTTGACCACATCCAGTTTACCTTGATTCATGGACCTAACATTCCAGTTCCTATGCAATATTGTTCTTTACAGCATCAGGCTTTACTTTCACCAGCAGACACATCCAGAACTGAGTGTCATTTCTGCTTTGGCCAAGCTGCTTCATTCTTTCTGGAGCTATTAGTAATTGCTTCTTGCTCTTCCCCAGGAGGGTATTGAACACCTTCAGACCGAGGAGGTTCATCTTCCAGTGTCATATTTTTTTGCCTCTTCATACTGTTCTTGGGGTTCTCAAGGCAAGAATGCTGAAGTGGTTTGAAGTGGTTCCCTTCCCCCGTGGGTCACATTTTGTCAGCACCCTCCACCATGACCTGTCCATCTTGGGTAGCCCTACATAGTGTGGATCACAGTTTCACTGAGTTACACAAGACTGTGACCCATGAAGGGGCAAAATAAGTAAGTAGCTGAATTTGTGGATCTGGAGTTTAGACTGGAAGGCTGTTGGTTATAGATAAAGATTTAACAGTTATCTGCATTTATTTAAAGCCAAGAAAGTAAATTATATTGCCAAAGGAGAACTTGTGAAATGACTAGGGGACACGGCCTTATTTGGACAGGAACCTAGTCACAAAAAGGGTCAGGGAAGAAAGAAGAGACTGGAAAGGAGGCTAAAAGTTGCCTCAGAAGTGTGAAAAGGTCACAGGGAGAGCCAAAAGCGAAGAGAGGAGTCAACAGTGTTGAATACCCAGTGGAGTCTGCACAAATATTGACTAAAGACTGTCCTTCAGAAGTTTATTGCAGCAATATTTATAAAACAAAGTTATACATAAGCTCACTACCCACAATAGAAAAATGCCATTAAAAATATAGTATAAACCATACAAGATATTTTATAGCAAGTTTAAATTATGCTGTATCATTATGTACATAGTGTATAAAAATAGTATATTAGGATATTTTTCCAAAATGAAAATACTTTTCCTGATAACACACTATTGCTATAAAATATTTGAACATTACAGAGAAATTAATAATCTCAGTCCTCAGAGGTAACAACTTGAATCACTTTGTTGAATATTCTAGTCTGCTTTATCCACTTATAAACACATTCATACACATGAAATAATAATAAATATTATGTTCCTTCATCTACTTTTCTCAATAGCATATCATGGGTGATTCTTATTTCACTATATAATCATCTATTTTATCTGTATGGAATTCTACTACTTCAACATACCATAATTTATGAAAGTAATTTTCTATTGATCAATATTTATATTGTTTCTTATACTTTGTTATAAATAATACTGTAATTAATATTCTTATATAGACATATATTCAAATTATCAGATAGGCTACATCAGTTCAGTTCAGTTCAGTCGCTCTGTCATGTCCGACTCTTTGCGACCCCATGAATCGCAGCATGCGAGGCCTCCCTGTCCATCACCAACTCCCGGAGTTCACTCAGACTCACGTCCATCCAGTCAGTGATGCCATCCAGCCATCTCATCCTCGGTTGTTCCCTTCTCCTCCTGCCCCCAATCCCTCCCAGCATCAGAGTCTTTTCCAATGAGTCAATTCTTCACATGAGGTGGCCAAAGTACTAGAGTTTCAGCTTTAGCATCATTCCTTCCAAAGAAATCCCAGGGCTGACTGATCTCCTTCAGAATGGACTGGTTGGATCTTCTTGCAGTCCAAGGGACTCTCAAGAGTCCTCTACAACATCACAGTTCAAATAGTTATATTTAAACTTTAAAGGAAATAAGAGATTGAAACTATGAAAGACTACAAAAATAATCAGACTTGAAAAAGAACCAAAGAGAACTTGAACAATTAATTAAATTTCAAACTCAACAGAAAGCTTTAAGAGCAGATTAAACTCAGCTAAAGAGCAAATCAGTGAACTGGAAATTAAGTCAGAAGAAATCATCCAGGAATCAATGCAGGGAGGTAAAGAGATAGAAAATATGAAGAATTAAAAGACAGTGGGGACAGATTCCAATATATATCCATTCAGAGTTACAGAAGGAAGGGAAAGAGAAAATACAGTAGAGACAAAAACTGAACAGTTGATGACTGAGAATTTTCCAAATCCAATGAAAGACACCCAGCCAAAGATTCCGAAAACCAAGAAAATCCCAAGTAAAATTTGAAAAGAAAATCTTCATCCACATTTATCAGAGTGAAGCTGCAAAATGCCAAAGTAAAAAAGAATATCTTAAATGCAGCCAGAGAGATGAACTTCAAAAGAACTGACAGCTGGACATTTATTTATTTATTTATTTATGAGAAGGAAGGGAAAGATAAAATACAGTAGAGACAATAACTGAACAGTTGATGACTGAGAATTTTCCAAATCCAATGAAAGACACCCAGCCAAAGATTCCGAAAACCAAGAAAATCCCAAGTAAAATTTGAAAAGAAAATCTTCATCCACATTTATCAGAGTGAAGCTGCAAAATGCCAAAGTAAAAAAGAATATCTTAAATGCAGCCAGAGAGATGAACTTCAAAAGAACTGACAGCTGGACATTTATTTATTTATTTATTTATTTATGCCTGTGCTGGGTCTTCCTTTCTACATGGGCTTTTCTCTAGTTGCAACGAGTGGGGGCTACCCTTCGTTGCAGTGCACAGACTTATCATCGTGGCTTCTCTTGCTGCAGGGCATGGGCTCTTGGGTGCACAGAGCACAGGCTCAACAGTTGTGGCACAAAAGCTTTGTTGCTCCGCAGCATGTGGGATCCTCCCATACCACGGATCGAACCCATGTCTCCTGCATTGGCAGGTTTATTATTTACCACTGAGCCACAAAGGAAGTCTGACAGCTGGGTTTTCAATTGTCAGTTTGGTAACAATAAAACCCAGAAAAGAGTGGAAACAGTATCTTCTATGTGCAGAGAGAAAATCATCCTAGAATTGTATACACAGCAAAAAATTTAAGAATGAGGGGGAAAAAAAGACATTTTTCAGACAACCAAAAATTGAGTTTGCCTTCAGCAGGTCCTCACTAATGAAAATTCTAAAGATTAAGGCAGAAGGAAAGAAGAGAAGAATAATTCAATGCAATTAGACAAGAAAAAGCAATCAAAGGCATAATAATTGAGGGGGGCGGAGAGAGGTAAAACTATTTCCATGTGTAGGTGGTTTAATTGAATATCTGGAGAACCCAAAATAATTTATTGAAAAACTATTAAAATAATAAGATAACTTAGTAGAGTCACCATACAAAAAATTAAAATACAGAAATCAGTAATATACACACAGTTTCCAATTAGAAGGTATAGTGGAAAAAATATTCCATTTAAAATATCAAAAAATAAAATATTCAAGCCTACCTTACAAGAAATGTGCAAAATGAGAAAATGATAAAACATTATTAAAAGGCATACAGGTGGACATCCTATCAGCCATATTCTTCACAGGACTACTCAACAGCATAAAAGTGTGTTCTAAGTTAGTATATAAATTTGATATCACCTGAGTTTTAAAGAATCATATATTTTCAAGAGGGAGATTGTATAGAAGAATAAATAAACAAGAGTAGCCATCAAACACCCCAGAAAGATTAGTGAGGAAGTGCTGGCCCTACCAAATATAAAAAAGTATCATAAGGCCTCAATAATTAAAAGACTGTGGTGATGACTAACGAATAGACAGATTAATATAAAATAATAGAAAACCTAGACACAGACTTAGGTTGAGTATAGCTAGTTTCAAATGTTAGAAATAGCATAATATAGAATAGTGGGAAATACTATAATGTGGAGGACGTATCAGCCTTTTCATACAAACTCAAAGACTGAACTAGGACCAGAAGGTAGAAAAAAAGCTACAAGGAAAACGTCTATCATTTTGTTCAATAAAAGAATAATGTTCTAATAGTCACTGCTCACCAAAAACAAATGGACTAACTCTGAAAGTTCTCTATCACTTCAGATACTCAAACATAGACCTTCCTTATGATCAACTGTGTAGGTGTTACACTAAGATTCATGCATCTAATGGTTGGTTGAATTCAATGACCTTTCAAATCCTTTCTGTTCTTAAGTCTTTGTGATTCTGTTTAGGTTTTGAATTTTTTCCTAGATCTGAAGTGCAGCCAAGATCATATCTATGGTACTTCATTAAGTTTCTAAAATTGTACTGTAATTTAACATGTATAATGTTAATGAAATCATTCAGTGGTTAATTCAAAATAATTCTGGCCAAGATCCGGGCAGCAAAGAAAAAATGAGAATTTGTTAAGGATGTACAACTTAGAAAGATGATGTTTTTTTCAGTGCTTAAATGTAAAATAAGGAGTTCCCTGATAGTCTAGCAGTTATGATTCAGAGCTTTCATTGTTGTGGCCCAGGTTCAACCCCTGGTTGGGGAACTCCCACAAGCCACATAGTACAGCCAAAATTTAAAAACAACATTTTTTTTTTAAAAATAAATGTAAAACAGAGTCCTGCAAGTGTATAGACAGAAACTTCCTTCTTAGACCCAAGAGCATTGACATATACCCCATCAGATCACACCTGTATAGTTTATGGCCCCAGTAGCAACAGGAGCTTCTTCAGACTTTGCTGGAGACGAACTCCATCAAACAGACTGAAGTAAAAATAAACGTTTGTGACTGCCATTGTGTGCTCAGTTGCTCAGTTGTGTCTGACTCTTTGCAACTCGATGGACGGTAGCCTGCTAGGCTCCTCTGTCCATGGGGCTTCTCCAGACAAGACCTCTGTCCGTGGGGGTTCTCCGGGCAAGAATACTGGAGTGGGTTGCCATGCCCTCCTCCAGGGTCTCTTCCCGACCCAGGGACTGAACCCAGGTCTTCCGCCTTGCAGGTGGATTCTTTACCAGCTGAGCCACCAGGGAAGCCAGTAGGTACACGATATTCATTGACTTGGGATCCTCAGTTAACAGGAGGTTAAAACTACAGGATTAACATAGCAATGTGGAGAGTGCTGAATGAGAAGGAAAATAAGCCAAGGGAAGAATATCAACATTTAAGAGGCAGGCAGAGGTGGAGACTACATGAAAAGAAACAAGTAGGACAAAGATGGAATTTTTGTCTTGCAAAGAGAGATGACCAAAAAAGTGAATGGTTAACAGATCAAACGCTACGGAGAAGTCAGGTTAAATGTGGGATTGGAGACACCTGGATCTGACAATAAGATCACTGGGGGACTTTACATAGAGCTTGAAGAAAAGTGATTGTGCTAGGAAGGAGGGAAAGAAGTAGTAAAGGAGGAGTAAAAATCAAAGGACACATTTTCTCAGATGGGAGAGAGACCTTGACTATAGATTGCTAATACACTGATAAAATGGAATCATTAGGGAGGAAGGCATTAAAGATACTAAAGAAAGAAGACAGTGCACATGAGATTAAGTGCCCAAAGGAAGACATGACCTTGGATGGAAAGACTGAGACCAAATGGAGAAGGATGGGTGTGGGCAGAAGCAGGGAAGTCTGTGGAGATGCCTCAGGAAGGGGCAGGGCAGCTCCCCTCTGGAATATGCTGTGCCACGCTCAGGCGCGTCCCACTCTTTGTGACCCTCTAGACTACATAGTCTGTCAGGCTCCTCAGTCCATGGGATTTTCCAGGCAAGAATACTGGAGTGGGTTGCCATATCCTAGGAGGCAAAATCACCCTCCGNTGGAGATGCCTCAGGAAGGGGCAGGGCAGCTCCCCTCTGGAATATGCTGTGCCACGCTCAGGCGCGTCCCACTCTTTGTGACCCTCTAGACTACATAGTCTGTCAGGCTCCTCAGTCCATGGGATTTTCCAGGCAAGAATACTGGAGTGGGTTGCCATATCCTAGGAGGCAAAATCACCCTCCGAGAAAGTGGAAAGAGATGTTTGGGTGAGGACTCTCTTCTTTAGAAGAGAGAAGAAGCCCTGCCAGTGCTCTTGGTCAGAACCCAAATTCTCAGAGAGTAAATGAATGAGGATTCAAAACATTGGTTGGAAAAAGTCAAGGCGCTCTGATCTATTGAAATACAGGAAAAGCGTGAATGATGACCAGTGCTAATGCATGGCAAATACCTCTTCTCCAAGTAGCTGCTGTTTTTCTTCATGTGTCAGTAACTTAATTTTTCTGCCTTTGAGGCCAGAAAGGAGGTAAGAGGATGTGGTGATCCAATCATAACATTCTCTCTGAGAAGAGACAAAAGATAATCACTACACAGAAAAAATCAGATTATACCAACTCATTTATTCACTTACTCCTACTGAGGAGCCGCTAGGAGTAAGTCCTCTAAATATAACTCCATTCAATTTCCTCTAAACATAACTCCATTCAATTAACTTTGTATCAGTTCAGTTCAAAGATTTGTGCAGAAATGATTTTCTATTAATATAGACCTAAATCATATCATCTCTTATCAACAGGGTTTGGGATCTGGATCGAGATGGGACAAGTAGTGAAGTGCTATAAAATTAGAGGCAGAAAGGCTGTTGGATTTATTAAGGTCTAATGACTTGTCCCAATAAATGTTATGCAACTGACCAGGGTCCATTACAACTGTATGACAATAACAGCAGTAAACACTTAGGTAGCACTCTGTTCTATGCATCGTACATTACTAACTCATTCGATCCTCATTATGAGACTATTACATTTTTTAAGATGAGGAAACTGAGGAATAGAGCAGTTAAATATCTTGCTCAAGGTCACATATATTTTTATGTACTGTGCTTAGATTCTAATCCAGGTGGCCAGGGCTCTTAACCATTACAAAAATATTACTTCTCCTTCCCCCAATAAAGTGATAGAGTTGAAACACTTTTTTAGAAAAGGAGCTCATCTCTTATCTATCAAGATAACATGATTGGTCCACAGCAGGTCTTATTCCCGCAAAGGGAACAGAAAAACTACCTTTACTAAGATCTCCTACCAGCTAAGCTTTGGATTCAGTGTTTAAAAGATGTGTTATTCCTTATTAGTGAGAAAAAGCAGAGGGAACTAGGAAGCATTATTTTCTCTGGGGAAGGGGATTTGGTCATTCACACCATCCAAAAAAAAAAAAAAATTGTACCATGTGGGGAAATAATCACCCACTTTAGGTCCCTGAAACAAACCATGCTGCTGCTGCTGCTAAGTCACTTCAGTTGTGTCCGAATCTGTGCAACCCCATAGACGGCAGCCCACCAGGCTCCTCTGTCCCTGGGATTCTCCAGGCAAGAACACTGGAGTGGGTTGCCATTTCCTTCTCCAGTGCATGAAAGTGAAAAGTGAAAGTGAAGTCACTCAGTTGTGTCCGACTCTTCGAGACCCCATGGACTGCAGCCCACCAGGCTCCTCCGTCCAAGGGATTTCCCAGGCAAGAGTATTGGAGTGGGGTGCCATTGCCTTCTCTGAAGCAAACCATAAAAAGTAGTAATATGTCTCATATTTTTCTCATGATTAAACTTTTATTGTGGAATTATTGTGGAAAATCAGAGCCAAAATTAAAAAAAAATCTAATCCAAACCCTTGCCTTATAAATAAGGAATAGAAGCCTCTTCAGATAAATAAGTTTACCACAGCTCTGTTAACATCACTAAGTTTAAATTTTGCATTCAAAGAGTTAGGTCAATGTCTTACTGGATATCAGAAAAGAGGATCTAACAAGGGAGATGAAAGTATTGGGTTCTAGTCCTTAGTTCTTCTAATTGGTTGTGGCTTCTTGAGTAAACTCTTAATAGTCTTCATCTATTAAAAACAGATGAAGCTGTTGGTTTACTCTAGATGACCCCTATGTACTGGGGAGCTGGTAAAACATTTATTGGTGGGGGGGAATCCCTAATTTGTAGCATTTGTTGAATTCCAAAATATATACTCTCATAGGGAAATTTCAATGGTAGTCATCAATTTAGTATGTTATCACTGAATGCAGAGTTGGGGAGAGGTCTGCACAGTCAGCTCTTGTGAGGCAGCCTGAGCCTCCATCATACCACTGCCCCTAGAGATCCTTCCAGCCACAAAATTTGATGCATATTTTAACTTTTTCATACCTAGAACAAAAACATTTGTCAATTTTGAAAATAGTAATGATCTTTTAAAAGTTTTAGTTTTTCAGAGTTAGTTCACCATCCATGAGAAATAAACTATTTTCAGCTGAATTGCATTCTATAAAGCAGATCCTTGTCATTTTCTTACAAACTTCTGAGACATTGAAAATACTACCACAGAACATATTTTTCCTTACTGGTGGGAAAAATATCACTACCAGTCTTTAAAAAAGAATATTTACTTATTTGGCTGCACAGGGCCTTAGTTGTGGCATGCGGATCTTTCAGTTGTAGCATGTGCAAAGTTCCCTGACCAGGGATCAAGCCCAGGCCCCAGCATTGGGAGTGTGGAGTCTTAGTCACTGGACCATCAGGAAAGTCCCAATATGAATTTTGTTATAAAAGTTTCATGGCTATCTATACAGTCAAGGAAGTTTTCCTAAAAAACCTTTAACATCACTTTTGATGAGCTAGACGGAGATAGCTCGGTTGCCAATCAATACACGTGGATCTCCTTCCATCAATACTCTGATTCTGATAACTTCTGGTTCAGGGCTGTTAATAAACAATGCTGATGTGAAGTGAAAAGACTAAAATTCATGTCTGGGGAGAAGGAGAAGGTCCTAAATGTGAAGCCTATTGTAGAGGATCAAAAATAGAACAAAAGGCTACAGGAGATAGTTTTATAAGTGGTATGTCCACAGTGGTAATGTAGTTAAAAGAATCCATCATCTCCAGGTGCCCCCAAAAGGGTAACAAAGCTGAGATCTCTGAGTTTACCTGCTGGAACACTGCAAGAGGCAACTCTCCAGCACCACTCTTCAAAGTCATACTCTTTTCAGAGGCCCAAATCCTGAAACTGGCAGTAGTATCTTGGGCAACATAAAGGTTACTGTAGCCCAAGGTGGATAGCAGGGTCTTGATAGACTATACAGGGCAAGACAAGAAAGGATGGCATCAATTGCAGCCAGAAGTCAGTTTGAAGGGCACCAGCCAGAAGTCTTCTCATTTCTATCATGGTAGGTATTTGGCGTTGAAAAGATTGTTCCTTCCCACACGTTCTCAGAACTATCAGGTGCTGATCAGTGTGTGTCTTTCACCAGTCTTGGCCTGTGGAAGTTTATCTCAGAAATCTTTCCAGGTAATCTGCTGATTGCTCAGATTATGAACAAACTCCAAGGCATCAGTGACTCTAAATCTAGACGCCTGGCACATTATAGATGATCAACCTAACACACTTGAAAAAAGACATCTGGCTTATTCTAGGTTTTCAGCAGCTGCTTCAGCTGTAGTGGACCCAGTGTCGTACTCTGACTGGATGCCAGGACTCTTTGACATAGTGCTCCTAAACAGCGAATGAAAACATAAGCAAGTCTCATTCCCAAGTGAAGCAGCTGATATGCACTGAGATCATCTTTTTTTCAGAAATAGGCATAGGGATAAGAATCTCAAGAACTGAGCCCTCTTGGAAGATGGCAGCCCAGCTGGGTGAGGTCTGAATGAATACACCAGGATCAGATGGGAGGTAAATAGGGTCATTAGTTACTGCACTGCCTTGATGGTCTTGGGGAACTAGATCATCCCCAAGACTTCATGAAGAAGTCATTTCTCTAGGGGATTATTATGGTAGAATGGAGTATGAGCCATTAGTAAGAGTGATCAGACTCCAGAGGATGCTGACTTAAGAGGCCTCCCGATCCAGAAACCAGTCCAGATGTGTATAAGAGACAGGAGTCGGACACGACTGAAGTGACTTAGCAGCAGCAGCAGTAGTATTGGCACAGTGATGTCTCTGCGTCTGTTAGTTTTGTGGCTGCAGTCACTGTTCGCAGTGATTTTGGAGCCCAAGAGGATAAAATCCGTCACTGCTTCTACTTTTTCCCCTTCTGTCTGCCATGAAGTGATGGCATCATGATCTTAGTTTTTGAATGCTGAATTTTAAGCCAGCTTTTTCACTCTCATCTTTAACCCTCATCAAAAGGCTCTTTAGTTCCTTTTCACTTTCTGCCATTAGAGTGTTACCATCTGCATATCTGAGGTTGTTGATATTTCTCCTGGCAATCTTGATTTCAGCTTGTCACTCATCCACCCTGGCATTTCGCATGATGTACTCTGCATATAAGTTAAATAAGCAGGGTGACAATATACAGCCTTGTCATACTCCTTTCCCAACTTGGAAACAGTCAGTTGTTCCACGTCTGATTTTAACTGTTGCTTCTTGACCTGCATACAGGTTTCTCAAGAGACAGTTAGGTGGTCTGGTACGCCCATCTCTTATAGAATTTTCCACACATTTGTTGTGATCCACACAGGCAAAGGCTTTAGCATAGTCAATGAAGCAGAAGTTTTTCTGGAACTTCCTTGCTTTCTCCATGATCCAGCAGATGTTGGCAATTTGATCTGTGGTTCCTCTCTCTGCCTCTCTGAAATCCAGCATGTATATCTGGAAGTTCTCAGTTCATATACTGCTGAAACCTAGCTTAAAGGATTTTCAGCATAACCTTGCTAGCATGTGAAATGAATAGCAACTGTATGATAGTTTGAACATTCTTTGGCATTGTTCTTTGGGATTAGAATGAAAACTGACTTTTCCCAGTCCTGTGGCCACTGTTCAGTTTTCCAAATTTGCTGACATACTGAGTGCAGAACTTACACAGCATTATCTTTTAAGATTTTAAACAGCTCAGCTGGAATCCTGTCACCTCCAATAGCTTTGTTCGGAGTAACGCTTCCTACTGCCCACTTGACTTTACACTCCAGGATGTCCAGCTCTAGTTGAACGACCACATCATTGTAGTTATCTGGGTCATTAAGACTGTTCTTATATAGCTCTGTGTATTCTCACCATCTCTTCTGCTTCTATTAGGTCCTTACTGTTTCTGTCCTTTATCGTGCCCATCCTTGCATGAAATGTTCCCTTGATATCTCCAATTTTCTTGACAAAATCTCTAGTAGTTCCTATTCTAACGCTTTCCTCTATTTCTTTGCATTGTTCATTTAAGAAGGCCTTATCTCTCCTTGTTATTCTTTGGAACTCTGCATTCAGCTGGATACATCTTTCCCTTTCTCCCTTGCTTTTCGCTTCTCTTCTTTCCTCAGCTATTTGTAATGTCTCCTCAGACAACTACTTTGCCTTATTGCATTTCTTTTTCTTTGGGATGGTTTTGGTCACTGCCTCCTGTACAATTTTACAAACATCTGTTCATAGTTCTTCAATCACTCTATCAAATCTATTTCCATGAATCTATTCATCATCTCCACTGTATAATCATAAGGGATTTGATTTAGTTCATACCTGAATTACCTAGTGGTTTCCCCTACTTTCTTCAATTTAAGCCTGAATTTTGCAATAAGGAGTTCATGATCTGAGCTCTCTAGGACTTGTTTATGCTTGTTTATGCTGACTGTATAATCAGATTATGTTCTTTGGCTGCAAAGAACATAATCTGATTTCCATATTGGCCATCTGGTGATGTCCATGTGTAGAATTGCCTCTTAGGTTGTTGGAAAAGGGTGTTTGCTCTGACCAGGGCATCCTCTTGACAAAACTCTGTTACCCTTTGCCCTGTTTCATTTTGTACTCCAAGGCCAAACTTGCCTATTATTCCTGGTGTCTCTTGACTTCTTACTTTTGCATTTCAATCCTCTATGATGAAAAGGACATCTCTTTTTTGATGTTAGCCCTAGATGGTGTTGTAGTCAGAGAACTTGTCGACTTCAGCTTCTCCAGCATCAGTGCTTGGGACATAGACTTGGATTACTGTCATGTTGAATGGTTTGTCTTGGAAACGAACTGAGATCATTCTGCCATTTACAAGGTTGCACCCAAGTACTATAATTCAGACTCTTCTGTTGACTGTTAGGGGTATTCCATTTCTTCTAAGGGATTCTTGCCCACATTATTAGATATAACGGTCATGTGAATTAAATTCGCCCATTCCTGTCCATTTTAATTCACTGATTCTTAAGGTGTCAGTGTTCACTCTTGCCATCTCCTGCTTGACCACATCCAGTTTACCTTGATTCATGGACCTAACATTCCAGTTCCTATGCAATATTGTTCTTTACAGCATCAGGCTTTACTTTCACCAGCAGACACATCCAGAACTGAGTGTCATTTCTGCTTTGGCCAAGCTGCTTCATTCTTTCTGGAGCTATTAGTAATTGCTTCTTGCTCTTCCCCAGGAGGGTATTGAACACCTTCAGACCGAGGAGGTTCATCTTCCAGTGTCATATTTTTTTGCCTCTTCATACTGTTCTTGGGGTTCTCAAGGCAAGAATGCTGAAGTGGTTTGAAGTGGTTCCCTTCCCCCGTGGGTCACATTTTGTCAGCACTCTCCACCATGACCTGTCCATCTTGGGTGGCCCTACATAGTGTGGATCACAGTTTCACTGAGTTACACAAGACTGTGACCCATGAAGGGGCAAAATAAGTAAGTAGCTGAATTTGTGGATCTGGAGTTTAGACTGGAAGGCTGTTGGTTATAGATAAAGATTTAACAGTTATCTGCATTTATTTAAAGCCAAGAAAGTAAATTATATTGCCAAAGGAGAACTTGTGAAATGACTAGGGGACACGGCCTTATTTGGACAGGAACCTAGTCACAAAAAGGGTCAGGGAAGAAAGAAGAGACTGGAAAGGAGGCTAAAAGTTGCCTCAGAAGTGTGAAAAGGTCACAGGGAGAGCCAAAAGCGAAGAGAGGAGTCAACAGTGTTGAATACCCAGTGGAGTCTGCACAAATATTGACTAAAGACTGTCCTTCAGAAGTTTATTGCAGCAATATTTATAAAACAAAGTTATACATAAGCTCACTACCCACAATAGAAAAATGCCATTAAAAATATAGTATAAACCATACAAGATATTTTATAGCAAATTTAAATTATGCTGTATCATTATGTACATAGTGTATAAAAATAGTATATTAGGATATTTTTCCAAAATGAAAATACTTTTCCTGATAACACACTATTGCTATAAAATATTTGAACATTACAGAGAAATTAATAATCTCAGTCCTCAGAGGTAACAACTTGAATCACTTTGTTGAATATTCTAGTCTGCTTTATCCACTTATAAACACATTCATACACATGAAATAATAATAAATATTATGTTCCTTCATCTACTTTTCTCAATAGCATATCATGGGTGATTCTTATTTCACTATATAATCATCTATTTTATCTGTATGGAATTCTACTACTTCAACATACCATAATTTATGAAAGTAATTTTCTATTGATCAATATTTATATTGTTTCTTATACTTTGTTATAAATAATACTGTAATTAATATTCTTATATAGACATATATTCAAATTATCAGATAGGCTACATCAGTTCAGTTCAGTTCAGTCGCTCTGTCATGTCCGACTCTTTGCGACCCCATGAATCGCAGCATGCGAGGCCTCCCTGTCCATCACCAACTCCCGGAGTTCACTCAGACTCACGTCCATCCAGTCAGTGATGCCATCCAGCCATCTCATCCTCGGTTGTTCCCTTCTCCTCCTGCCCCCAATCCCTCCCAGCATCAGAGTCTTTTCCAATGAGTCAATTCTTCACATGAGGTGGCCAAAGTACTAGAGTTTCAGCTTTAGCATCATTCCTTCCAAAGAAATCCCAGGGCTGACTGATCTCCTTCAGAATGGACTGGTTGGATCTTCTTGCAGTCCAAGGGACTCTCAAGAGTCCTCTACAACATCACAGTTCAAATAGTTATATTTAAACTTTAAAGGAAATAAGAGATTGAAACTATGAAAGACTACAAAAATAATCAGACTTGAAAAAGAACCAAAGAGAACTTGAACAATTAATTAAATTTCAAACTCAACAGAAAGCTTTAAGAGCAGATTAAACTCAGCTAAAGAGCAAATCAGTGAACTGGAAATTAAGTCAGAAGAAATCATCCAGGAATCAATGCAGGGAGGTAAAGAGATAGAAAATATGAAGAATTAAAAGACAGTGGGGACAGATTCCAATATATATCCATTCAGAGTTACAGAAGGAAGGGAAAGAGAAAATACAGTAGAGACAAAAACTGAACAGTTGATGACTGAGAATTTTCCAAATCCAATGAAAGACACCCAGCCAAAGATTCCGAAAACCAAGAAAATCCCAAGTAAAATTTGAAAAGAAAATCTTCATCCACATTTATCAGAGTGAAGCTGCAAAATGCCAAAGTAAAAAAGAATATCTTAAATGCAGCCAGAGAGATGAACTTCAAAAGAACTGACAGCTGGACATTTATTTATTTATTTATTTATTTATGCCTGTGCTGGGTCTTCCTTTCTACATGGGCTTTTCTCTAGTTGCAACGAGTGGGGGCTACCCTTCGTTGCAGTGCACAGACTTACCATCGTGGCTTCTCTTGTTGCAGGGCATGGGCTCTTGGGTGCACAGAGCACAGGCTCAACAGTTGTGGCACAAAAGCTTTGTTGCTCCGCAGCATGTGGGATCCTCCCATACCACGGATCGAACCCATGTCTCCTGCATTGGCAGGTTTATTATTTACCACTGAGCCACAAAGGAAGTCTGACAGCTGGGTTTTCAATTGTCAGTTTGGTAACAATAAAACCCAGAAAAGAGTGGAAACAGTATCTTCTATGTGCAGAGAGAAAATCATCCTAGAATTGTATACACAGCAAAAAATTTAAGAATGAGGGGGAAAAAAAGACATTTTTCAGACAACCAAAAATTGAGTTTGCCTTCAGCAGGTCCTCACTAATGAAAATTCTAAAGATTAAGGCAGAAGGAAAGAAGAGAAGAATAATTCAATGCAATTAGACAAGAAAAAGCAATCAAAGGCATAATAATTGAGGGGGGCGGAGAGAGGTAAAACTATTTCCATGTGTAGGTGGTTTAATTGAATATCTGGAGAACCCAAAATAATTTATTGAAAAACTATTAAAATAATAAGATAACTTAGTAGAGTCACCATACAAAAAATTAAAATACAGAAATCAGTAATATACACACAGTTTCCAATTAGAAGGTATAGTGGAAAAAATATTCCATTTAAAATATCAAAAAATAAAATATTCAAGCCTACCTTACAAGAAATGTGCAAAATGAGAAAACGATAAAACATTATTAAAAGGCATACAGGTGGACATCCTATCAGCCATATTCTTCACAGGACTACTCAACAGCATAAAAGTGTGTTCTAAGTTAGTATATAAATTTGATATCACCTGAGTTTTAAAGAATCATATATTTTCAAGAGGGAGATTGTATAGAAGAATAAATAAACAAGAGTAGCCATCAAACACCCCAGAAAGATTAGTGAGGAAGTGCTGGCCCTACCAAATATAAAAAAGTATCATAAGGCCTCAATAATTAAAAGACTGTGGTGATGACTAACGAATAGACAGATTAATATAAAATAATAGAAAACCTAGACACAGACTTAGGTTGAGTATAGCTAGTTTCAAATGTTAGAAATAGCATAATATAGAATAGTGGGAAATACTATAATGTGGAGGACGTATCAGCCTTTTCATACAAACTCAAAGACTGAACTAGGACCAGAAGGTAGAAAAAAAGCTACAAGGAAAACGTCTATCATTTTGTTCAATAAAAGAATAATGTTCTAATAGTCACTGCTCACCAAAAACAAATGGACTAACTCTGAAAGTTCTCTATCACTTCAGATACTCAAACATAGACCTTCCTTATGATCAACTGTGTAGGTGTTACACTAAGATTCATGCATCTAATGGTTGGTTGAATTCAATGACCTTTCAAATCCTTTCTGTTCTTAAGTCTTTGTGATTCTGTTTAGGTTTTGAATTTTTTCCTAGATCTGAAGTGCAGCCAAGATCATATCTATGGTACTTCATTAAGTTTCTAAAATTGTACTGTAATTTAACATGTATAATGTTAATGAAATCATTCAGTGGTTAATTCAAAATAATTCTGGCCAAGATCCGGGCAGCAAAGAAAAAATGAGAATTTGTTAAGGATGTACAACTTAGAAAGATGATGTTTTTTTCAGTGCTTAAATGTAAAATAAGGAGTTCCCTGATAGTCTAGCAGTTATGATTCAGAGCTTTCATTGTTGTGGCCCAGGTTCAACCCCTGGTTGGGGAACTCCCACAAGCCACATAGTACAGCCAAAATTTTTTAAAAAAATTGTTTTTTTTAAATAAATGTAAAACAGAGTCCTGCAAGTGTATAGACAGAAACTTCCTTCTTAGACCCAAGAGCATTGACATATACGCCATCAGATCACACCTGTATAGTTTATGGCCCCAGTAGCAACAGGAGCTTCTTCAGACTTTGCTGGAGACGAACTCCATCAAACAGACTGAAGTAAAAATAAACGTTTGTGACTGCCATTGTGTGCTCAGTTGCTCAGTTGTGTCTGACTCTTTGCAACTCGATGGACGGTAGCCTGCTAGGCTCCTCTGTCCATGGGGCTTCTCCAGACAAGACCTCTGTCCGTGGGGGTTCTCCGGGCAAGAATACTGGAGTGGGTTGCCATGCCCTCCTCCAGGGTCTCTTCCCGACCCAGGGACTGAACCCAGGTCTTCCGCCTTGCAGGTGGATTCTTTAACAGCTGAGCCACCAGGGAAGCCAGTAGGTACACGATATTCATTGACTTGGGATCCTCAGTTAACAGGAGGTTAAAACTACAGGATTAACATAGCAATGTGGAGAGTGCTGAATGAGAAGGAAAATAAGCCAAGGGAAGAATATCAACATTTAAGAGGCAGGCAGAGGTGGAGACTACATGAAAAGAAACAAGTAGGACAAAGATGGAATTTTTGTCTTGCAAAGAGAGATGACCAAAAAAGTGAATGGTTAACAGATCAAACGCTACGCAGAAGTCAGGTTAAATGTGGGATTGGAGACACCTGGATCTGACAATAAGATCACTGGGGGACTTTACATAGAGCTTGAAGAAAAGTGATTGTGCTAGGAAGGAGGGAAAGAAGTAGTAAAGGAGGAGTAAAAATCAAAGGACACATTTTCTCAGATGGGAGAGAGACCTTGACTATAGATTGCTAATACACTGATAAAATGGAATCATTAGGGAGGAAGGCATTAAAGATACTAAAGAAAGAAGACAGTGCACATGAGATTAAGTGCCCAAAGGAAGACATGACCTTGGATGGAAAGACTGAGACCAAATGGAGAAGGATGGGTGTGGGCAGAAGCAGGGAAGTCTGCGGAGATGCCTCAGGAAGGGGCAGGGCAGCTCCCCTCTGGAATATGCTGTGCCACGCTCAGGCGCGTCCCACTCTTTGTGACCCTCTAGACTACATAGTCTGTCAGGCTCCTCAGTCCATGGGATTTTCCAGGCAAGAATACTGGAGTGGGTTGCCATATCCTAGGAGGCAAAATCACCCTCCGAGAAAGTGGAAAGAGATGTTTGGGTGAGGACTCTCTTCTTTAGAAGAGAGAAGAAGCCCTGCCAGTGCTCTTGGTCAGAACCCAAATTCTCAGAGAGTAAATGAATGAGGATTCAAAACATTGGTTGGAAAAAGTCAAGGCGCTCTGATCTATTGAAATACAGGAAAAGCGTGAATGATGACCAGTGCTAATGCATGGCAAATACCTCTTCTCCAAGTAGCTGCTGTTTTTCTTCATGTGTCAGTAACTTAATTTTTCTGCCTTTGAGGCCAGAAAGGAGGTAAGAGGATGTGGTGATCCAATCATAACATTCTCTCTGAGAAGAGACAAAAGATAATCACTACACAGAAAAAATCAGATTATACCAACTCATTTATTCACTTACTCCTACTGAGGAGCCGCTAGGAGTAAGTCCTCTAAATATAACTCCATTCAATTTCCTCTAAATATAACTCCATTCAATTAACTTTGTATCAGTTCAGTTCAAAGATTTGTGCAGAAATGATTTTCTATTAATATAGACCTAAATCATATCATCTCTTATCAACAGGGTTTGGGATCTGGATCGAGATGGGACAAGTAGTGAAGTGCTATAAAATTAGAGGCAGAAAGGCTGTTGGATTTATTAAGGTCTAATGACTTGTCCCAATAAATGTTATGCAACTGACCAGGGTCCATTACAACTGTATGACAATAACAGCAGTAAACACTTAGGTAGCACTCTGTTCTATGCATCGTACATTACTAACTCATTCGATCCTCATTATGAGACTATTACATTTTTTAAGATGAGGAAACTGAGGAATAGAGCAGTTAAATATCTTGCTCAAGGTCACATATATTTTTATGTACTGTGCTTAGATTCTAATCCAGGTGGCCAGGGCTCTTAACCATTACAAAAATATTACTTCTCCTTCCCCCAATAAAGTGATAGAGTTGAAACACTTTTTTAGAAAAGGAGCTCATCTCTTATCTATCAAGATAACATGATTGGTCCACAGCAGGTCTTATTCCCGCAAAGGGAACAGAAAAACTACCTTTACTAAGATCTCCTACCAGCTAAGCTTTGGATTCAGTGTTTAAAAGATGTGTTATTCCTTATTAGTGAGAAAAAGCAGAGGGAACTAGGAAGCATTATTTTCTCTGGGGAAGGGGATTTGGTCATTCACACCATCCAAAAAAAAAAAAAAATTGTACCATGTGGGGAAATAATCACCCACTTTAGGTCCCTGAAACAAACCATGCTGCTGCTGCTGCTAAGTCACTTCAGTTGTGTCCGAATCTGTGCAACCCCATAGACGGCAGCCCACCAGGCTCCTCTGTCCCTGGGATTCTCCAGGCAAGAACACTGGAGTGGGTTGCCATTTCCTTCTCCAGTGCATGAAAGTGAAAAGTGAAAGTGAAGTCACTCAGTTGTGTCCGACTCTTCGAGACCCCATGGACTGCAGCCCAACAGGCTCCTCCGTCCAAGGGATTTCCCAGGCAAGAGTATTGGAGTGGGGTGCCATTGCCTTCTCTGAAGCAAACCATAAAAAGTAGTAATATGTCTCATATTTTTCTCATGATTAAACTTTTATTGTGGAATTATTGTGGAAAATCAGAGCCAAAATTAAAAAAAAATCTAATCCAAACCCTTGCCTTATAAATAAGGAATAGAAGCCTCTTCAGATAAATAAGTTTACCACAGCTCTGTTAACATCACTAAGTTTAAATTTTGCATTCAAAGAGTTAGGTCAATGTCTTACTGGATATCAGAAAAGAGGATCTAACAAGGGAGATGAAAGTATTGGGTTCTAGTCCTTAGTTCTTCTAATTGGTTGTGGCTTCTTGAGTAAACTCTTAATAGTCTTCATCTATTAAAAACAGATGAAGCTGTTGGTTTACTCTAGATGACCCCTATGTACTGGGGAGCTGGTAAAACATTTATTGGTGGGGGGGATCCCTAATTTGTAGCATTTGTTGAATTCCAAAATATATACTCTCATAGGGAAATTTCAATGGTAGTCATCAATTTAGTATGTTATCACTGAATGCAGAGTTGGGAAGAGGTCTGCACAGTCAGCTCTTGTGAGGCAGCCTGAGCCTCCATCATACCACTGCCCCTAGAGATCCTTCCAGCCACAAAATTTGATGCATATTTTAACTTTTTCATACCTAGAACAAAAACATTTGTCAATTTTGAAAATAGTAATGATCTTTTAAAAGTTTTAGTTTTTCAGAGTTAGTTCACCATCCATGAGAAATAAACTATTTTCAGCTGAATTGCATTCTATAAAGCAGATCCTTGTCATTTTCTTACAAACTTCTGAGACATTGAAAATACTACCACAGAACATATTTTTCCTTACTGGTGGGAAAAATATCACTACCAGTCTTTAAAAAAGAATATTTACTTATTTGGCTGCACAGGGCCTTAGTTGTGGCATGCGGATCTTTCAGTTGTAGCATGTGCAAAGTTCCCTGACCAGGGATCAAGCCCAGGCCCCAGCATTGGGAGTGTGGAGTCTTAGTCACTGGACCATCAGGAAAGTCCCAATATGAATTTTGTTATAAAAGTTTCATGGCTATCTATACAGTCAAGGAAGTTTTCCTAAAAAACCTTTAACATCACTTTTGATGAGCTAGACGGAGATAGCTCGGTTGCCAATCAATACACGTGGATCTCCTTCCATCAATACTCTGATTCTGATAACTTCTGGTTCAGGGCTGTTAATAAACACTGCTGATGTGAAGTGAAAAGACTAAAATTCATGTCTGGGGAGAAGGAGAAGGTCCTAAATGTGAAGCCTATTGTAGAGGATCAAAAATAGAACAAAAGGCTACAGGAGATAGTTTTATAAGTGGTATGTCCACAGTGGTAATGTAGTTAAAAGAATCCATCATCTCCAGGTGCCCCCAAAAGGGTAACAAAGCTGAGATCTCTGAGTTTACCTGCTGGAACACTGCAAGAGGCAACTCTCCAGCACCACTCTTCAAAGTCATACTCTTTTCAGAGGCCCAAATCCTGAAACTGGCAGTAGTATCTTGGGCAACATAAAGGTTACTGTAGCCCAAGGTGGATAGCAGGGTCTTGATAGACTATACAGGGCAAGACAAGAAAGGATGGCATCAATTGCAGCCAGAAGTCAGTTTGAAGGGCACCAGCCAGAAGTCTTCTCATTTCTATCATGGTAGGTATTTGGCGTTGAAAAGATTGTTCCTTCCCACACGTTCTCAGAACTATCAGGTGCTGATCAGTGTGTGTCTTTCACCAGTCTTGGCCTGTGGAAGTTTATCTCAGAAATCTTTCCAGGTAATCTGCTGATTGCTCAGATTATGAACAAACTCCAAGGCATCAGTGACTCTAAATCTAGACGCCTGGCACATTATAGATGATCAACCTAACACACTTGAAAAAAGACATCTGGCTTATTCTAGGTTTTCAGCAGCTGCTTCAGCTGTAGTGGACCCAGTGTCGTACTCTGACTGGATGCCAGGACTCTTTGACATAGTGCTCCTAAACAGCGAATGAAAACATAAGCAAGTCTCATTCCCAAGTGAAGCAGCTGATATGCACTGAGATCATCTTTTTTTCAGAAATAGGCATAGGGATAAGAATCTCAAGAACTGAGCCCTCTTGGAAGATGGCAGCCCAGCTGGGTGAGGTCTGAATGAATCCACCAGGATCAGATGGGAGGTAAATAGGGTCATTAGTTACTGCACTGCCTTGATGGTCTTGGGGAACTAGATCATCCCCAAGACTTCATGAAGAAGTCATTTCTCTAGGGGATTATTATGGTAGAATGGAGTATGAGCCATTAGTAAGAGTGATCAGACTCCAGAGGATGCTGACTTAAGAGGCCTCCCGATCCAGAAACCAGTCCAGCATCATGCAGCTCTCACATTTATCAGGAAGGAGCCCAAGAAATATCAGACTGTGGGAAACCATCATTAAGGTCAAATATCAGTCCTTTGGGTTGGCGAGATGTTCTTCTTCAGGGGCTGGAATGTAGCTGGGGTGTGCTACAAGCCACACAGCATCACAGTATGCCCACACTAGAAAAAGCTTCTCTGGAGAACCATCTTCTACTCTTCACCTTGTAGGATATGCATAAGGCCATATAAGTTCCAGAGTCTGATGTCATAAAGATTCACATACCACACAGGCTGTCCAGGAGAGGAGAGGAAGACAGTAGTAGTCAGGATGGGGATGAATTTGAAATGAAGTTAACCCTAATGAGAGGGGAACTAACCATTAATTTAAAAATAGAGTACTGAGGTGGTTCCAGAGCAGGTGCATGGCTGTTGAGCCATAAAATAGCTTGATGTACCCACTGAAAGGCCTCAGCCTCAGGCTTAAAGAGGGGATAGAGGCATTTGGGAGGAAAAAAGGCCCGAGCATAGGATCAATTAAAGTCTTACTTCTGGTGGAAGAGCATATCCTCAGCCTTCTCTGATAACACCCTCCCAGTTTATTAATCTGAAATTGTTGGCAAAAAGATAGTAAATAAATGAGAAAGAGCTCAACTGAAGACCGAATATGCCTGGTGGAAAGGATAGGTTCTCAGAGATGGTTAGGTCATGGACCTCCAGTCAGGGGCTGGGGTGAATTAGGCTGTGAATGATCCACTGCACAAAGCTCTCATAAAATCTCCTAATATGGATTTTTTTTTTGGGAGTACCATGCAGCTTGCAGGACCTTAGTTCTTGACCAGGGATCAAACCTGGGACCCTGCACCAAACTGTGAAAGCACCAAGTTGTAACCACTGGACCACCAGAGAATGTCCTGGATGACTTTATATAAGTCCCCAAGATCCCCTCACCATAACATCTCCCCATATTGCTATAGCTTTAACATTTTTTTAAAGATTTTTTTTAATGTGTACCAATTTTAAAGTCTTTATTGAATTTATTACAATATGGCTTCTCTTGTTTATGCTCTGGTTTCTTGGCCTTGATGCATATGAGATCTTGAGCTCCCTGACCAGGGACGGAACCTACACCTCCTGCAATGAAAGGCAAAGTCTCAACCACTGGACTGCCAAGGAAGTCCCCTCTATAGCTTTAACTTTAATGAGGAGATATACCTCAAAGCATCCTGAATCTTCATTCTAAACTCGTCCTTATCTGAAAATGTGGTCTCATCACATAGCTCTATCCCATTTAAGTAAATGAGAAATAAGGTGTATAACAAAACAGGCTGATGAGTCCCTACTACCATCTATGGCAGATCCAGCCTACCAAAACCAGGATATTCACCACATCCGGGTGGGTAGCAGCAGGCCTGAGAAGATGTGAGCACACTTCCAGATGCACAGTGTAAGGGCTACAAGATCCAACAGACCATTCAGTTCGGAGGCACAGAAATCTGCTGGAAACAATGCCTCTGAGGTCTTCCCAGAAACAAACTAAAAGACATTTCAGTTCCTATATGAGAAGTCAAATATACCTATAAAAACATATTTGAAATACTAAAATATTCTTACTCTCCTGACATGTACCCTAGGTATTCATAGTGTTATTATTTTAAGTTTCTACTGAATGGAATTTCTATTTTAAAGTTTGGATTTAGCATCGATATTTATGAAGCTTATTTCTCCTAAACTTCATTGGTGGTTTGACTTCATCTGACTTCACTTGTGGCTCAATCGGTAAAGAATCTGTCTGCAGTGCAGGAGACTGGGGTTCAATCCTGGGTTGGGAAGATCCCCGGAGAAGAAAATGGCAACCCACACCAGTATCCTTGGCCTGGAAAATCTCACGGACAAAGGAGCCTGGTGGGCTGCAGTCCATGGGGTCGCAAGAGTCAGGTACAACTGAGTGACTAACACTAACAAAAACTTTGCCAGCTGTATGAAATAAACGGGGGAAAGTTCCGTCACTACTTATGCTCTTAGACTGCTTACATGGCGTGGGGATTACCTGCTCCTTCAAAGTCTGAACACATCTATGGAGTCCAGGCAAAATTTTGAGGTTCTTTTTCAACAACTGTATCCATTTCTTCTCTGAAAATTGACCAGTTTTATCCTTCTAAGATTAATGTTACTGTATATTTTCCTAGAAATTTTCCATTTCTTAGAGATTTTTTAATTAATTAGTAAGATATTGCATATAAAATTTTGTTATAATCCATTTTTTAAAAAACTGTGAGATCTATTACACATACAGAAGAGCATAAAATCATAGAATTTAATGAGAACAGTGATTTAAACATCAAACAGACCAAAGAACAGAAAACTGCCCTCATTCTATACACCAGTCCTGACACAGCATAATACAATATCCCTTCTACTGTTTATGGGCGGGTCTCAAAATCATAAGCTCAGCTATACTTTACGTGTGTGTACTCAGTCACTTCAGTAGAGACCAACTCTGTGCGACCCCATGGACTACAGCCTGCCAGGCTCCTCTGTCCAGGGATTTTCCAGGCAAGAATACTGGAGTGGGTTGCCATGTCCTCCTCCAGGGGATCTTTCCCACCCAGGGATCAAACTACACTTCCTGTACTGCAGGCAGGTTCTTCACCCACTGAGTCACCATGCCATATAAAACAAGAAAAGGAAGAGTAAATTAAATCCAAAATAAGTAGGAATAAGGAAATAATAAAGAGCAGTGTGGAAGTTAGCGAAACAAAAATAGAGAAAAATTGGTAAAGGCAAAATCAAGTTTTTGAGATCAAAAAAATAGATAAATCTCTTTATAGACTGATGGGAACAAAAAGAGAAAAAATACAGATTTTCAATAACAAGGGCAAGAGTGGACATCCTATAATTATTAAAAGGATAATGGGGAATAACATGAGCAACTCTACATCAATAAATTAGACAACTTAGATGAAATTACAGATTCCTTACAAGACCAAAGCTAAGGAGCTCTCTCAAGAAGATATAATAGCCCTGTATGCAGTAAGGAAATTTCCTTAAACCCAGTAGAGAAACTGGCTAGCCTTATATCTGAATAGCTCTATCTTTGTAATTTAAAACTTTCTCACAAACCTAAATGACTTCACTGGTGAATTATATCAAACATTTAAGGAAGAAATAATATCTAATTCTATACAAATTGCTCTATAAAATACAAGAGTAAAAAACACTTCCCAATTCATTTTAAGAGACTAAACATTACCCCTCATATCAAAACCAAAAATATTAGAAAACAAAGTAAACTTATCAGTATCTTCAAGAACATCAGTGCAAAAATTCTACACAAAACTTCAACCAATTGAATTTAGTAATATATAAAAAGATAGTACACCATGATCAAGTGGGGTTTATACCAGGAACGTAAGGTTCATTCAATATTCAATTCAAAAATCAATCAGGGACTTTCCTGGTGGCCCAGTGGTTAAGAATCTGCCTACCAACGCAGGCAACATGAGTTTGATCTCTGGTCAGAGGACTAAGATCCCACATGCCCATGGGGCAACTAAACCCATACACCACAACTAGAGAACCCGAGCACGGCAACCCCTGACCCTGGGTGTCCTAAAGCCTGGGCTCCACCAAAGAAGCCTGTGCACTGCAGCTAGAGAAAGTCCACGCCACACAACGAAGAGCCAGCACAGTCGTAAATAAATAAATCATTTAAAAATCAGTCAACGTTAGTTGTCATGTTAAAAGACTAAAAAAGACGATTCATCGACCGTCTCGGTAGAGGCAGAAAAAGGATTTGATAAAATCCAACATTCATTCCTGATTCTAAAAAGATTTTTAACAAACATGGAATGAAAATAAAGCTTCCTCAATATGATAAAGGACACCTAGGAAAAGCCTCCACCTTCCATTATACTTAAAGATGACAGAATGAATACTTTCCCCCTAAACTGTAACAAGGCTGTCTGTTCTCACCACTTTTACTCAGTCCGGTACTGGAGACTCTAGTTAGTCAAGAAGTCAAGGAAAAGAAATTAAAGGCATGTAAATTAGAAAGAAAGAAATAAAACTGTCCTTATCGGCAGATGATATAATTATGTACATAGAAAATTCTAAGGAATCTGAAAAAAAAAAAAATTTCTTAGCAGGGATAACTGAGTTCAGTAAGGTCACAAGATATGAAATAAATATATTTTTAAAATCATGATACAATGCTCACTGTAGCCTAGACATGGAAGCAACCTAAATGCCCATCGACAGAGGAATAAAGATGTGATACGTGTATATACATATAATGGAACAGTACTCAATCATAAAAAGAATGAATTACTGGCATTTGCAGCAACATGGATGGACCTCGAGATTACCATGCTAAGTGAAGCCAGACAGAGAATGATAAATATCATATCACTCACATATGGAATCTAATTTAAAAAATTTTTTAAATCATTTTTAAAAAATGATACAAATGAACTTTTACAAAACAGAAAGTCTTACAGATATCAAAAACAAGCTTATGATTACTAAAGGAGAAAACATGGGGGGAAGGGATAAATCAACAGCTTGGGATGAACATATCCAAACTGTTATATACAAGATAGATAATGAACAAGGACATCCTATAGAGCACAGGAACGCTACTCAATATTCTGTGATCACCTATAAGAAAAAAGAATCTAAGAAGGAATGAATAGGGACTTCCTGGAGGTCCAGTGGATAAGAATCTGCCTGCTAATGCAGGGGACATGGGCTCCGTCCCTGCTCTGGGAAGTTCTCATGCGTCACATCATGGAGCAACTAAGTCCATGGCACCACAACTACCGAATCCTGCATGCCTGGTATCTGAGCTCCGCAGCAATGAGAAGCCTGTGCACAACAAGGAAGAGAAGCTCTTGCTCTCCACGACTGCAGAGAGCTTGTGTATGCAGCAACGTCGACCCAGCACAGCCACAGATAAATAGATACATGGACCCAGCACAGCCACAGATAAACAGATACATACCTAAAAAGAATAGCTACCTGTATATGTGTAACTGAACCCCATTGCTGTACACCTGAAACCAACACAACATTGCAAATCAACTATACTCCAATAAAATTAAGAATTTTTTAAATCAGTGATAATTCTGTTCCAAAAGAATCATAAGAAATTGAAATTACAGAATAATATAATTTGCAACAGTACCAAATTATAAAATACATAGGAATAAACCTTACAAAGACCTATATACTGAAAACTACAAAGCTTTGCTGAAAGAAATAAAGAACTTAAGTAAATGAAGAGATATACAATCTTCACAGGCCCAAAGACTCAATACTGTTAGGATGTCAGTTCTCCACAAATTAATCAATAGGTAAAATGTAATCATAAGAAAAATCCCAATAGGTTTCTTTGGAAACACTGATAAGCTAATTCTAAAAACTTCACATATGGAAAGCAAAGGACCTAGAATAGCCTGGGCAATCTTGAAAAAGAACAAATTTGGAGGATTTATATTACTAATCTCAGAACACTATAAAACTATAGTAATCGAAACAGTTTGATAATGGTGACAATGTTGACACACAGATCAATAGAACATAGTAGAATATCCAGAATAATATCCATATATATGATCAATGTGCTGTGCTTAGTTGCTCAGTCGTGTCCGACTCTCTGGGATCCCACGGACTGTAGCCTGCCAGGCTCCTCTGTCCATGGGGATTCTCCAGGCAAGAACACTAGAGTGCTGTGCCCTCCAAAGATGAAAAGGCTTCTGAATAGAGAAAGGGTAGTTTTTTCAACACATGGTGCTAAACAACTGGATATCCAAATGCCAAAAAGCGAACTTCAACTCATATCTGGCACCAGAAAAGAAAAAAATGGATTCACTCAAAATGGGTCACAGATCTGAACCCACAAAGCTTAAAACTATAAATCTTCAGATGTTACTATACAAAATTTTTCTTAGATAACAATACCAAAAGAAGACCCATAAAAGAAAAAAAAATGATAGATTGAACTTCATCAGTTAAGAAGTTCCCCTTTTTGAAAGACATTGTTAAGAGAAGAAAAGGAAGTCACAGACTGAGAGAAAATATTTCTAAATCACACATCTGATAAAAGACTTTTATCCAGAAAATATAATGTACTTTCAAATTCAATGATAACAAAACAAACAAACCAATAATAAAAGGCCAAAGATTTGAGCAGATATTTTGCCTTTTTTCCTTGAACAGTTTATTAATTTTATTTTACTTGTAATGACTTAAACATATCAAGTAACCAGAAATAATTCTAAATCACACATCTGATAAAAGACTTTTATCCAGAAAATATAATGTACTTTCAAATTCAATGATAACAAAACAAACAAACCAATAATAAAAGGCCAAAGATTTGAGCAGATATTTTGCCTTTTTTCCTTGAACAGTTTATTAATTTTATTTTACTTGTAATGACTTAAACATATCAAGTAACCAGTAACCAAACTATAAAACTGTATTTCTTTTTTTTAGCATTTTTCCAGTTTTACTGATTTATAATTGATGTATAACACTTCATATGTTTAATATATAAAATATAATGATTTTATATATGTATGTATTGCAAAATGATTATCACAACAAATTCAGTTAACATCCATTACCCCACACAGTTACATTTTTTTTTTTCTTGTGATAACTTTTAAGATCTACCCTCTTAGCAACTTTGTACCTTTCACCAAAGGAGATGCAATGCCAAATAATCCCATGAAAAGATGTTCAACATCACTGATCATGAAGGAAATGCAAATTAAAACTAAAATGGCATACCACGAGCCACTTACTGGAATGTCTAAAATTGAAATCACTGACCGAATCAAATTTTGGCAAGGGTGTGAAACAGCTGAAACATTCATATACTGCTGGCAGGAATGTAGAAGACAGTTTCTCAAAAAGCTACAAACACAAGCCATATGACCTAGCCATCCCATTTCTAGATATTTATTTAAGACAAATGAAAGCAATGCATATGTACATGCATATCCATTGAAGCTTTACTTGTAATAATAAAAAATGTAAATAATTCAAATGTTCATCAGCAAAGAATGGTTGATAAATGGTGTATTTCCATTCAATGAGATACTGCTCAGCACTAAAAAGCAATTTTGATAAAAGCAGCAGTGTGAATCTAAAAATAATTCTGCTTCATCAAAGAAGTCAGACAAAGAAATGTATATATTCTGTATGATTCAATTTATATAAATTCTAAAACTTGAAAACTAATCTTTGGTGTTAGAAAGTGGACCAGA
>SJYX01022112.1:59447-70759 GCA_006410675.1 Oreotragus oreotragus | reverse complement strand
TGGAGAAGGAAATGGCAACCCACTCCAGTGTTCTTGCCTGGAGAATCCCAGGGACGAGGGAGCCTGCTGGGATGCCGTCTCTGGGGTCGCACAGAGTCGGACACGACTGAAGCGACTTAGCAGCAGCAGCAACAGGAAGAGTTGCCCTCCCCTAACTCTGCTGCTGCTGCTGCAGTTCAGTTCAGTCGCTCAGTCGTGTCTGCCTCTTTGCTACCCCATGAATTGCAGCACACCAAGCCTCCCTGTTCATCACCAACTCCCAGAGTTCACTCAGACTCACGTCCATCGAGTCCGTGATGCCATCCAGCCATCTCATCCTCGGTCGTCCCCTTTTCCTCCTGCCTCCAATCCCTCCCAGCATCAGAGTCTTTTCCAATGAGCCAACTCTTCGCAGGAGGTCACCAAAGTACATTGTTTTAAAATCTTACAAATAAAGTGTTTCAGTTGATTGACAATCTTTTGTTTAAAAAAAGAAAGGCTGCATTGTCTAATGTTTATAAAAACAATTGACTGATATTATGGCAGATGGAAATTTTTACTATAATGAATTTCTTCAATTTGGATTGCTTCTTTGCAAGCTATTATTTTAGCAGTGACAGATCTTAAAAAAAAAAACAACAAAGTAAACTGAACTTAGAAGCAGACCTTCAGATGGCTTTGTCACTAAACATTAAGCTGTGCCTATAAAAAAATTATGAAGCCTGTTTGATCACATCAGTTTTTAAAAAAATCATTACTAAAAATAATTTTTAAATATTATTCATCTCATCCCTTTTGACTAGTCATATATATTTTACAATGTAAAAAAAAAGTCAATAGTAAGTCTCACATGTAAGTTAGAAATGAATTGTTCAATGATTTTTTGCTGACAGAGATACACAATAAAAAATCTTTGAAGATTGGTTTTACTGCCAAGCAGCACAGATTAGATGAAGTAAAGGTATAAAGAAAACAAAACAAAACAAAAAAAATCTGGAAGAAAATGGATCAGAAAGAAAAATAAATGGTGAGTGAAATAAAGATAAAAATTTACATTTTAAAATACTTAGACCAATTAATATAGATTAATATGGATATATACAGTTTCTTGAAAATATATAATCCTGCAAGGTTTCTATTCAGTTTAACTACATTATAATCTTATAGCATCAAAATGGAGATGTATAGAGAAGTATATAAAGGTACTTTAGAAATAATCCTATATTATAAAAACTGAATTCTATAATATTAAAAATTGAGACTATGATTCCCCAGAGATAACCCCCAGTAGTAAATTGAGTATCTCATCAAAGAAGATGTTAATGTAGCAACACCATAAAACATCAGCAATGTTGGAATGTCCCTTCTTGCTGCTGCTGCTGCTAAGTCACTTCAGTCGTGTCCGACTCTATGTGACCCCATGGACGGCAGCCCACCAGGCTACTCCATCCATTGGATTTTCCAGGCAAGAGTACTGGGGTGGGGTGCCATTGCCTTCCCCGAGTCCCTTCTTACTTCAAAGAAATATTTACTGAGTCTCACTGTGTGACAGGCACTCTCCTACCCTTATTCTTCTTAATTCTGGTTGTGTTCTAAATCAGAAATTTCTCACGGGTCTGGAGATCCCCTATATCCATATTTCCAGTCTTAACATATTTGCTCTGCAACTCTTGGTGTTTCTATATTTACAGCATGCTCACAGACTGATATAATGCTTCATAAGTAGCATTCCCATATAACATGCTGATCTCTGCCTTTCAAATCCCTAATTTAAGCAATATTAAAATTAGCTAAATTCATTTTATCAATTTTGTAACATCAAATATTTGCATATTATATTTACTTATAATAAGTGACTCCTGTGTAAATTTAAATTATAATTAAGATTAGAAAGTGGGAGTAAATATAATAAACTAAGACATCCATTGGAAATGATTACTTCATGTTGTGATAGTTAAGAAGTCCACAGGTTCAGTTTCTCAGAATGGCAGGGCAAGTCCCTCTTCTAATAACTATAAAACAACTGTTATTGTACCATTTTGTATTTCTTCCTAGAAACACATTTCTGTCATCCCTTCAGCCAGTCAAGGACACCAACATAAATCCTTAAAATGATTAACACTATTGAGGGAAAATTTTTTTCAGTATACTGCTGCTAAGTCGCTTCAGTCNAGGGCAAGTCCCTCTTCTAATAACTATAAAACAACTGTTATTGTACCATTTTGTATTTCTTCCTAGAAACACATTTCTGTCATCCCTTCAGCCAGTCAAGGACACCAACATAAATCCTTAAAATGATTAACACTATTGAGGGAAAATTTTTTTCAGTATACTGCTGCTAAGTCGCTTCAGTCGTGTCCGGCTCTGTGCAACCCCATGGACTGTGGCCCACCAGGCTCCCCTGTCCCTGGGATTCTCCAGGCAAGAACACTGGAGTGGGTTGCCATTTCCTTCTCCAATGCATGAAAGTGAAAAGTGAAAGTGAAGTCGCTCAGTCATGTCCGACTCTTAGCCACTCCATGGACTGCAGCCTATCAGGCTCCTCCGTCCATGGGATTTTCCAGGCAAGAGTACTGGAGTGGGGTGCCATTTCCTTCTCCGTATACTGAGTAAAGAGTAAAAGATAATAACTGGATCTCAAAAACTTTTGATCATTGCTGAAACTTCATTCCAACGCAGTAACATACCTCATTTAAAAATCCACTGAAAACCATTTGAGTAATTATGGAAGTTCCCATTTTGCCCTCCCAATCTCCTACTTCAATTAGCCATGACTTGGTTTTTCCCTTGAAGAAAACCTGCAGCCAAGGCAAAAAACAATCTAATAAGTTCCTGCAAGTACATACTTGGCGCTGAAGTTCCATATTACGATTGTTAATCTCACCGCCTATCTTCAAAAGCCACTGTTGAATCATGTTAAATATATGTGTTTGTAGTTCCCTGAAGGGAAAAGTAAGTAAAATAAAGGTAAGTGACTTAGTTAAGAGTATAAAAGTAAATATGAGATAAAAGAAAGGGTTTCATTTGGCTGGGCCTAGTAAACTTTGGTGTGAACAATTGCTTGAGAATTCAGAAAAAGGTGAATCAAAGCCCTAAGATATTTGGTAGAAAGGCTCCCCACTAACAACCTTCCTAACCTCACCTCACTTAGGTAGCCATTTGTGAATAATGTAGACCTTACATTCACTGTTAGCTCTCTACTGTAAAAACTCATACTCACACCCTTTACATTCACTTCTATACCAGTGGGGCCACAAAGTAAGAAGTATGAATTTTAAAATCTTCTCAAGAGATCAACTTCCAACATGACAGTGTGAGGCGAAAAGGTGACCCACTCTCCGGTAAAATTAGTAAAATTACTAAAACAAAACAAGAAAATATTGAAGGCCTCTGGACATGGTTTCAAGGACAGACAGCAACTGAAGAAATACATATTCAAGACAATTTATGAAGAGTCAGTAGGAAAGGCAAGAGTCCAAGAGTCCAAAACTACTCCTGTTCTTCCCCTTCTCAGCTCAGTGAGGCAGAAAATGCACTGTAGATTGCTGTAGTTAAGAACCCAGGACTCGCTCACCCTCCAGCCCCCAGTCAAATGGCTTTTTTCCTGGGAGGAACAGGATGTCAAGGTTTCTCATTTGATCCCAAATACCCATTATTGAGGCTAAGTACTGAGAAGTGGGGACTCCTTTCTACCCAGCAGATAGCTATGAGAACTTACAGGCCAGAATCCATATCTATGTACTGCGGAACAGTGCCAATAATGTATAATGATGAATCCAACTGAGACTTCATCTCATTAATTTTTTCATTAAGTCCCTCCCATTCTTCAAGAAGCAGGTCAGGAAACTCCAGGAGGCTTTCCAACTTGAAAGAACAGAATTCAAAAGAACTAATCAAAGTTGGGAGAATTTTAGAGGTACCTGGAAAAGTGAGAAAATCATTAACTTTCAGAAGTAGTTATAAGTCTACTATTTCAATAATAAATTATGAGATCCTAATGGGTAGGGACATATCTTCTTTTAGTTTCATATTACTCTACAGCTTGCCTAGCAGAGAATGTTGCAAAGAGTAGCTCCGAAACAAATATTTAGTGAATAAAAACTATCTAATCAGTGCTTTTCTAACTGATGGACTATTTTTATTGATGATAGTTTTTACTTTGTCTTATCATCCTGGTGGACAATGAAATGCATTAAACACAGAAATCATGAACTACAGTTTCTGTTAAAGGCATTAATTCACTGCGTTATCCTACAATGATGAAAAACAGCTTCAGGATTACAGTATAGTTAAAAGAGAAACAAGAACAGATAATATTTCTTGAGTCATTTTTTAGGTCACTGTTCAAGTTTACATATAGTTTTGGTCTGCTGCTGCTGCTGCTAAGTCGGTTCAGTCGTGTCCGAATCTATGCGACCCCATAGACGGCAGATGACCAGGCTCCACCGTCCCTGGGATTCTCCAGGCAAGAACACTGGAGTGGGTTGCCATTGCCTTCTCCAATGCATGAAAGTGAAAAGTGAAAGTGAAGTTGCTCAGTCCTGTCCGACTTCGCAACCCAATGGACTGCAGCCAACCAGGCTCCTCCATCCATGGGATTTCCCAGGCAAGAGTACTGGAGTGGGTTGCCATTATCTTTTCCAAGTTTTGGTCTGAATAAGGACCAAGTATAGATCCTAATCTTTGACTGATTCACTGTGACATCACGGCAAAACACTCTCTCCAAACAAATGGTGGTGGTGGTGGTTTACTCTCTAAGTCAGGTCTGACTCTTGTAACCCCATAGACTGTAGCCAACCAGGCTCCTCTGTCCTTGGGATTACCTTTGTCTAAACTCATTTGCAAAATAAGAAATGAAAATACTCCCATTTCAGAGATATATAAAGAGAAATACTTTTTTAAAAAACAACTTTTTCTTGTCTTTGATGAAAATATTTTTACTGCCTTCATCAGTAAACTTTAATCTTTTAGGAGTTTTCAAAATGACTTGTTAATAAATGACTTCCTCATTTATTTTAAACCATTTACTACCTCGTTGCACATGTCTATGAATACACTGAAAGTGAAAGTGAAGCACTCAGTCCTGTCCAACTCTTTGCAACCCCATGGACTGTAGCCTACAAGGCTCCTTTGTCCACAGGATTTTCCAGGCCAGAGTACTGGAGTTGGTTGCCATTTCCTTCTCCAGGGGATCTTCCCGATCCAGGGAGCAAACCTGGGTCTCCTGCATTGCAGGTAGATGCTTTACCATCCGAGCCACATTAAACTCATCAAATGGTATATTTAAATAGATGCATTGTAATGAATTATATCTCATAAAGTAATACTCAATGCTTTATTTTGCTTGATTTTTATTTTATTTTATTTTATTTATTTTTATTTTTATTTTTTTTTTTTGCTTGATTTTTAAAACTAAATGTATTATTTTGATTTTCAATATTAATTGTACTGAAACTAATAATTAGTATTAAAATGCTTTATACTGTCAAGCCATCTAATTATCATTACCATTGGTTTTTTCCTTACCATTATCCCCACTTATTCTTATTTCAAATTCTTTGTAGAGTCTTGCTATATTTTTCAAAATTTCCTCCATGAGCTTCTGCTCTGGTGGTATATTTCCCTCCATACTTTTATGGCGACTAAATATCCCAAGCCCAATATCTGTCCAGTTTTCCTGTAACCGTTTAATAATCTTGAGAGAATCATATTTTGACACTAGAAGATCCCCAGAAAATTTGTCTCTGTCTTCAATCAACATCTGGGGAGTGAAAGGGGATGAGGAAATTAGTATATTATTCACTAATGACTTCATCAAAGTCTACTCAGGTGACTCCCAAATATTTTGGAGTTATATATCTTATTTGTCACATCATTTCCTCATATGACATACATTTAATTTTCAAAATTAAAATGAATTTAAATTAATTTTGATACTCTATAAGATAACTTATAGTTTACCAGGAAGAAATAATTATATTCCATCCTATGTAGGTAAAAATATTAGTGAGAGGCAATTAAGCCTCAGAGAGCTGAGCATGTTTAATCACGATTTGCTTTGATAAGGATGTAATATTTCTGTTTATGTGATCCCCACTATCCTGGGAAAGTCCCTAGAATGTATAAGTTTTTGTTTGTTTAACTGGAAGTACAAGTGATATACCTGACATAGCAATAAGTATTTGTGGGAAAAGTAAGTTACAATTTATATATAAAGTTTGCCCTTATTTCAAGACTCAGATAGTGTAAACAAATCACCCACACTTATTAGCAACCAGTATTGGAAAGCATTGTAGCAGAGCAATTAAAAGACAGACTCAGCCATTTACCATTTATAGGTAACTAAGGCAAGTTACTTAACATTTCTAACCTTCAATTTCCACATCTGGAAGATGGGGGATTACAGAACCTGCATCAGGTGGATACCATAAAGAAAAGGTATAATAACATATGGAAAGCACCTTCAGCTTGACAAGTTAATGAACGAAAATTACTACTATTCCTACTAAAAATAAGAAGCATGATTTTTTTCAGTTTTATGTATGCAATGTCAAAGAGATGAACATTTAAAAAAATTAAGTTGCTAAACTAACTATATTGTATGTACGACAACAAACATTTTCAATTCTGCTCAAATCATTCCAAAAGAAAAGAAAATGGTTTCTTGGGATTGGATGAGATTTCATTAGGTCATGAGTTTGATGTTAACATTTGGAGGAATTCTTTGGCCACCTGATGCGAAGAGCTGACTCATTTGAAAAGACCCTGATGCTGGGAAAGACTGAGGGCAGGAGGAGAAGGGGCGGACAGAGAAAGAGATGGCTGGATGGCATCACTGACTCGATGGACGCGAGTCTGAGTGAACTCCGGGAGTTGGTGATGGACAGGGAGGCCTGGCATGCTGTGATTCATGGGGTCGCAAAGTTGGACACAACTGAGAGACTGAACTGGACTGAATATTGTGTTTTCCCTTACCAGACTACTGTAACAGGATAGCAGTTTGACTAGCAAAATGAAACCTATTTTCAAAGTTTGAAAACGTTACTTTAAAAAGACATTATTAATAAACAAAGTGTGTTCTCTATATACAATGAAATATTATTCAGCCTTAAGCAGCAAATTCTGATAAATGCTGCAATGTGGATAAACCTTGTGGGAATTATGCTGAAGAGAATAAGTCAGTCACAAAAGGATTAATTCTACATGATTTCATTTATATGAGGCCTAGAGTAGTCAATTTATAAAGACAAAGTAGAATGGCGGTTGCCAAGGGCTGGAGGGAGGAGGAAATGAAAAGTTACTGTTTAATAGGAAGAATTTCAGTTCAGGAAGATGAAAAAGTTCTGGACATGGATGGTGGTGATGGTTGCACAGCAAAGGGAATGTACTTAAGGCTACTGACCTGTACATAAAATGATGCAAATGGTAAGTTTATGTTATGTATATTTTACCACAATTTTTAAAAAGATGTTGTTAATTTTCAAAGTCCAATGTGTCCTTAAGACAAAAGCCAGGTACATGAAAGGCACAGATGTTGTTTATGTCTGACAGTTAGATGAGAGGATCAGAACTATCTTAATTGCCACTCAAGTATCTTTTCCTAATCCTTTTACTTTCAACCTAAGTTTATTTGACCCAAAAATCTAAAAAACAGAACTGAGAACAGAATATTTAAGAGTATTTTTAAAAGCCTCTGTAGTTTTAATGTTTTCCTTGTCATTCATAAAACCTAGTATGGCATTTTTAAAGGATGAGATATGATTCAGTTGTAGGAGTAACAAGTTTGCAAACAGCATTTCGATTATCAAATTGTTTACTAGAAAGTCTTACCATTAGCCACTGCTTGAAGTCTGGAACGACTGATTCAAGTGTCTTTTGTTTATGGGGGGATAAAATGTCTTTTTCACTGAAAGAAGGAAAAAGAGCAAGAATGTGGTCTCAGGACAAGATATAAACAAAGAAAATCATGAATCCACACATAATATAACAATTAATAATATACTTCTCCCTACTGATTTTCCCAAATGCCTTCCACGTTCAGCCTCTCCCTCACAGGCATTCATTTTAAAATTTACAAATATAAATTCAGATCATAATCAGACCTGAGGAAACAAGTTACAGGGTCAGAAGCCATGGCATTATTAAAAGGGTAGCTTCTGGGTCCTCAACATCCAAAATTAGGTCAGCTGGCCAAAGCAATATATAAAGAGAAAGGAAACCTAAAGAATAAATAAGACTCAACAGTTAGGTCAGGAGCCCCAACTTCTGGTTAAAAAATTAAAAAGTGTTTCCTTTAGTATCTTTTGAAACCTCACAAGAAGAAAGCTCTTGATAAAGTCGTTCCTGAGAAAGGAGAAGAAAGCCATTGCCAGCTGCGCTCCTCTCCCAGCTGAGAGTCAACAAGAAGAAGTTGCCCAATGGCAGCAGCAACCAGCTTGGATACCCACCAGCTTCTGCTGCCACTTCCCAGTCTACTAACTGGAACACCTCTTCAGTTCAGTTCAGTTCAGTCGCTCAGTCGTGTCCGACTCTTTGCGACCCCATGAATCGCAGCACGCCAGGCCTCCCTGTCCATCACCATCTCCNATGTATATTGTATAACATATATGACACATGGGTCATACGTATACAACAAGCATGGGAAGAAAAACATACAAAAAATATTAGTGATTTTTCTGAAGGGTGCAATGAAATACATGGAATGGGAAATGTATTTTTTAAAGACGTTTGTAGCAATAATACTAGAGGCAATATTTACTACGTGGAGTTCTAAGAAGTTTTCAAACTTGCTTTCTTTACCCAAATGCCACTATTTCTGTTGTTACGTAGCTAATTGTATTACTTGTCTCATATTTTAAACAGGACTTTTTGCTTTATTGCTAAAAACCATTTCCACTAAAAAGAAAAGTAGTAGGCAGAAAACAATTAATAAATTACCATTTGATAAGAGCTCAGACATTTTTGGCAGGAGGAATATTTTAATAAAGATAAAATAAGGTTTCAGAGTTCCTTGTAGATGTACATGATCTTATTCTTCTTTAAATGAATACCGCAGACTCTTGTGAAGCTTTGGCTTATCAGGAATTGTTCCAGTAGGTACCCGCACCCGGTCCCTATAAATGAGTCATATCAGGAGAAAAGGAGGTCTTTTTCCTAAGGAATGGCAGTACGGTTGTTGCTGCTCTGGCACCCCCTGGTGGAGGAAAATCAGACAGAGTTGGAGAACTGAGGAGCAACCCACCAGGAATCTTATCCAGAAGATAAATGCATTGCATCTCTCAGGTCACTTCTAAGATTGGAGCACTTGGGGATGAAAGTACATTTCAGTTACACTGATTTAGTGCTGTGGCCTTCTGATAAAGGCACTGCTGGGCCCTCTGTGGCATAAGCTTGTCTGTGCTTCCTGTGGGTTTTTCATATTTAGTAAAGCAGCTGCACACAGTCAAGTTCAATATCCAGAGATGCCACAGATAAGGTCACAGAGAAAATCCAAAATGCCAGACTCACAGGATTATACACGTGTGTGTATGCGTGTGGCTTTGCTACATGTTTGAAATTTTGCCCTCTATTTCCTGGGTCACCATGCAGTTTCCACAAAAGGCTGTCAAAGGCAGAACTGTAGTAGAGTTGCTGTAAGCATAGGCTTTGGAGTCTGACAAACCTGGACTCTGTACACTGAAATATTTACCTTATGTATCTTGTTTTTCATCTATGAAGCATATGATAGAATCAACAATTTTCTTACAGAGAATTAGGAGGTTTAAAAGGTTGCATTGTAGAACCTAGTGCTTAGTATACAGTAAGCACTTATGTTAGTGATACAAAAAAGGCTTTTTTTAAAATACAAGGTTTGTTTTGTTTGTTTTGTTTTAGTTTTAATACTGGAGAACTGCAGATGTCTCTCTTTTATTATCTGAAAATCAACCTGCTCTAATAGTATATAGATGGATGTTTCCACAAAACATGTGAGGACCGTTCCACGGGTTTGATTTTCCAGGCAATGACTGATTGCCTGGAAAAGACTATGTATTATTCTACTGATAAAGCAGGGGTAATCCCCTTTCATAAGAGAATGAAGCTCCACCCCTAGTAATTAAATTTGTATTGTTCTGTGAGGGAGGGGTGGAAATACTGTTCATCTCTCTCTTAGCCTGAGACATCTTTCATGACTGTTTCCTACATGACAGTCATTCAAGTAGGTCAGAGAAGAGAAGAACCCCTTTCCAAAGAGTCAGGCTTGTGGTTTGATGCTAAAAAGGTCTAGTAATTGGAGCCGCCAAAGTACTGAATCAGCGCAATAGCAGACGGGGAGTCTCAGAGCCCTGCTCTCCAAGCGCCAGCGTGGACGCCATCTGCTGCCATTATACTGACAGCTGCAGCCTCTTTGCTGAAGAAAAACACCTGAAAAGTCAACCCTACGTGGACCAGCTGCATCAGGTCCCCGATGTGGAATCTTCTGAGAGAATCGGTGTTTATTTGGGTTTCAAAAATGGTTTCTGCCTCCCTTGCATAAGTCAAGGCCTTATGCTATTCAAACGCTCCTGTGTATGCTAAGACTTTTGGGGGTTTCCCCTTGACCTGAAACTAAATTGGTTGTGTCTGAACTGAAGTTCTGCCACAGAAACTGAAATCAGTTTTACTGAAGGTTTTTGGTTCTTTGTTTTCCTTCAGCATTTAGCCTTTCAGAAGTTAGCACTACATTCACAGCATTTTGAGTACTGAAGAAAAAATCATTAAAGCAACTACACAGAGCCCTCATTTCATAGCCTTATCGTTTCATTGGTGCTTCCCTGGTGATTCAGTGGTCAAGAAACCTCCTGTCAATGCAGAAGACGCGGTTTCGGTCCCTGGGTCGGGAAGATTTTTCTGGAGTAGGAAATGGCAACCCACTCTCCAGGATTCCTGCCTGGAGAATTCCGTGGACAGAGGAGCCTGGTGGACAGAAGTCCACAGGTTCACAGAGAGTTGTGATTTAGAACAAAACCAAGAAATTATTTTGTTATTACCCAGATGTGTCAAAGCCCTCAGCAGGTCTAATATGCATATCTTCTAAAGTATGTGTTTATATATTTTCCCCTGAAATATATTACATCTAATGAATAGGCAAAATTCTTTACCTCTGTTTCCTATCCAGCTGCTCGTGAAGTGTTTTTAGACAGCCCTCAGTACTTCTTTCCTTGTGTACATACTTATATATTTTTCAAAAATATATAGTGATTCCTATAAGACAGTCTCCTAATTGCTTTACAAATATCAGCTTTCAAAATTCTCCTCGAAGCCCTCAGTTCAGTTCAGTCGCTCAGTCATGTCCGACTCTTTGCGACCCCATGAAT
>SJYX01022112.1:22042-59113 GCA_006410675.1 Oreotragus oreotragus | reverse complement strand
CCTCCCAGCATCAGAGTCTTTTCCAATGAGTCAACTCTTCGCATGAGGTGGCCAAAGTACTGGAGTTTCAGTTTTAGCATCATTCCTTCCAAAGAAATCCCAGGGTTGATCTCCTTCAGAATGGACTGGTTGGATCTCCTTGCAGTCCAAGGGACTCTCAAGAGTCTTCTCCAACACCACAGTTCAAAAGCATCAATTCTTCGGTGCTCAGCTTTCTTCACAGTCCAGCTTTCACATCCATACATGACCACAAGAAAAACCATAGCCTTGACTAGACGGACTGCAGCTATAACAGATTATCACAAATACGGTAGCTTAAAAGAACACCAATTATTTTATAATTTTTAAAATGAGTCCGTCTCACTGGGCTAAAACTGGGTGTTCATTCTTGAGGCTTCAGAGGAGTATCTATTTTCCTGCCTTTTCCAGCTTGAGAAAACACCCTCATTCTTGGTTCTTGGCTAATTTCTTCCATCCTCAAAGCCATCAAGTCTTTATGAAATGATGAATCATGCTGGCTAGCTGCTCTCACCACATCTCCTACTCTGACCCTTCCCCTCTATTTTCCTTTTTAAGGCTTCTCTCTATATCTCAAGATTCTTAATCTCATCTTCAAAGTCCCATTTGCCAGGCAATGCAACATAATTGTGGACTTGGATATCTTGAGGGTCATTATTTTGCCTACCACAGCTACTGTAATCATTCTCACTTTACATGTGAGGAAATTGAGTCAGATAAGTTAAGAGATTTGTCCAAGGTCACACAGCTAACTAGAGGCAGAGTTTGGTTTTAAATACAGGCACTTTGGATTCAGAGTTTGGGCCCCTAACAACTTCAGTTTAGTATGTGAGGATTGAAAAAGAGAAGGAAAGATTGAAGAAAGGAGACAGATAAATATTTTATCCCTACCATCATATACAATCATGCCAGGTGGCATTAAATGAATTAAACTCTTATTTTCCTTTAAGTATTGACAGCAACAAAACACCATAGAAAAGAGAACTTAAAGACAAGAGAAGCAAGGCCCCAGAACAATGAGATGGGCCACTGAGACTGATCATGTTTGTTGCACAAATTGCCTGAGAAAGGCTGAAAATACTGTCAATAAAGGAAGAACCATAGTTTAAGAATGTAAAAATAACAGACAATTTAAAAAAGTATGAGAAAGTGAGGAGGCTCTGAGGGGATATCAAAGATGTACAATAAAGTGGAAACTGGAAAATCAGAATAATATTTTAATTGTCAATGCAGGAATGCATATAAAATGAGAATCTCTTAACCAACCGTTTCATTGCCAAACTATACAAAACAACCAATTCCATTGACATGGAAGTCTCTTTCATGTTTGTATTATAATATATTGGAATTCCAAGTTGAACTCTAGTATGGGAGCCTTGTCAAGTTTGGAGATGAAGATAGTGAAGTGAAACCAGGAAATCAAGAAAAATTTAAGCAGCAGAACATATCTAATGACACTGATAACTTTGAAATTAATCTCACTAATGTCAGGATTCAAATTCAGCATCTCCAGTTAATGAAATAAAGCCATCATAAATGTTAGTTGCTCAGTTGTGTTCAAATCTTTGTGATCCCATGGCCCATCCAAGGCATTCTTCAGGCAAGAATACTGGAGTAGGTTGCCATTCCCTTCTTCAGGGGATCGTCCTGACCAGGGACCAAACCCAGGTCTCCTGCATTGCAGGCAGATTCTTTACTGTCTGAGCTACCAGGGAAACCCAGAATATATACACCCAAATATGAGGGCAATCTAGGCACCATTATGCTAATGATGTGTCTCACATCTTCTAATTACCTTTTCCTTTTCAGAAAAAATAGCAGTTCCATTTCCAAATATATTTCCAATTTTTCAACAGATATTTAGAAATCCTTTTATATGATAAGCTGTAAGCATTGTGTTAGGATGCATAGATAATGTCATGTTCTAGTCATATGTACATGTTTAAAATGGGAGAGGACTATCTTAAATATGAATATTTAAAACACATTTCCAAAGCAATATCTATTTACTGTAGAAACCTTAGAAAATATTCAGATGTAAAAAGAAAAATAATCTATTACTATACCAAACATAAGACATGCTGTTAATAAATGCTGATATTTTGAATTATTTCTATAGACTTTTACCTTATAAACGCATCTGTGTTTTAAAAAAGGACTTACAATTTAGACACTATTTTCAACTTTTTTAAATTTAACAATGTGTTCTACACAAATGCTTATGGACATTTCTGCAAATCATTAAATACTATCTAGTCTGATAGCTACATACAATTCTATTGTAAATGCACATCATAGAGCATTTAGCCAAGACAATTTTGTTTACAGTTTAGTGAAGAATTTAATCGCAGAACTCTAAATTTCTCTAAAGTGCTCCACAACTCCTGCAGTGACACAGTTTCATGATATTTATCACTATTTTCTGTCAAACCCTATTGCACCTTTTCAAGTATCCTGCAATTTCTTTGCAATGGATAACATCTTTTCATTAATTCTTCCTAAGCTCTATGGCACCCCACTCCAGTACTCTTGCCTGGAAAATCCCATGGACGGAGGAGCCTGGTGGGCTGCAGTCCATGGGGTCGCTGAGTAGGACATGACCTTCACTTTTCACTTTCATACATTGGAGAAGGAAATGGCAACCCACTCTCGTGTTCTTGCCTGGAGAATCCCAGGGACGGGGGAGCCTGGTGGGCTGCCGTCTATGGGGTCACACAGAGTCGGACACGACTGAAGTGACTTAGCAGTAGCAGTAGCAGCAAGCTCTATATTTAAAGTCCAATTTTTAACACGTTAGACCTAGGAGTATAGTCAATGATGATGACTTTTTAGATGTTTCTAAGACAATTTTTCGTTGTTTCTCCTCACTATATTTGCATGATTTCTCTAAATTACTGACAATAAAATTTACTCCAACATTCTTCCCCTCACTGCCACTACTATTTCCTCAAATTAGTGAAAGATACCAAGAAAAATGTGTCAGTAATCAATAAAACAGGTAATTTCCCATGAAAATATCTTCAGAGGACTAAGCTAAAGAGCTATTCCAAGCAGTATCAGAAATGAATCATGTGATAAAAGCTTGACGTCATTAAATATTGATATTGTTCTTACTGCTTCATGTTGGATGGTATGGAGCCATTATCTGAATTCCAGAAAACAGAAACAACAAATAAAAATATTCCTTTCAAATGAATTTGTTGCCTGGCTGCCTTAATACCACAAAGCAATTTTGCCAATAAGTAAATATTGCCAGTGCCTTAATGTCTCATTTTTACAGCAAAAGTAATCTTCACACACAAAAGCCAGGAAAAGACAGAAAGAGAATATATGCAATTAAACTTGTATGATTAAGCCTAAGAAAATTGGTAGGTACTAGATTTATCATTTTTCCTTAAAACTATATGCATTTGATTCACTTATTTTAGACTAAAATTACTTTTTACAAAGCAAAATACAGTAAAAGTTGATTTACATCTTGGAAAGTACTTTTAACCTTTCTTTAAAAAATTTAGCAGTGTAATTTGAACAAAATGATTATGTCCCTTTCCCAAAATCATTAAATACTATCTCGTCTAAATACTCAAATTTAAGATTGTATTCAATAATAGAAACTTAAAAAAAAAAAACCAAGTGTATGACTAAGATATGACTAAGATCAGTTTTTTTTTTTTACTGATCATTTATATATTTATATAAAATACCTAAAGATATATTGTTCAAAAATCCCCTATGAAAAAATAAAAATACTTCCACTCATAAATTGACATTTCAAATATTAAAGTCCTTTTAAATCAGGTACTTTGAAGCAAAATTAAGGTATATAATAATAAACTGCAATTTAAAAATTCCTGAATATTACTGATAAGACCTGCAGATAATATTTCACTACTAAAAAGTGAGGATAAGGGGTGCTGGCTATGATTTTTAGCCACTTGTACTAGCTCTTCAAAAAGGACAACCCTAGGGTAGGCCTAAGCTATAAATCTGTTTCGTATAAATGGATAGAATAGACGTTTCTCAAGAGTCCCTGTGTGCTCATAAATGAATACTTCACCAAGGACCAGGAAAGAATAGGTCCCTAGCTACATCAGAGCTTTACGTGTTTGCAGTTTTGTTTTTTTGCTCCAAGAATTAATGAGAACATTTTTGATTCCCTAAAAAACTGCTTCTTCCTCTAACAGGCAGTGCCTAAACTTAGAACCATTCATTTCCTAATCTCAAGAGTAGTCCCATTTCATTAAAGCCAGAAGTCAGTGCCCAACTATCTCAGCATCTGTCTCCTTGTTTGTTTGGTCTAGACAGCTTAAGTAAAGGGTGTTATACACTAGAAGAGACTTACTAACTACATATGGGCAGGAATGGGTGGAGCAGAGCAGGACATTTGACACTGCCACAGTTATAGGTTATAATGGACTTTAAAATCTGGTCCTGGATGCAGAAAGCTCAGAGAATGAGGACTTTTGCATGCCTTCAAAACATTAAGCATATTTTCTACTAGAGAAATATTCACTACCATTCTTTAATATTCCAAGCACCTATATATAGTATTTCCTAAGCTTCATTTTCCTTCTTAAGGAGTCCTTGGGCCTAGAAAAGTAAACAACGGTCTCATCTAACTTTGGGGAAAACAAAACCGAACTTTAAGTCTCGCCCTGATGCTCTGGGCCGGTTGCATCTACCTAGGATTTATCACCCCTGCCTCTCCCAGAAACCTTCTACCCCCTATATCTGCCCAGGGAACTTATCACCCCCTCCCCAAAACCTCCCACCCCCTGTTCAACTACAAATGCCATCTCAACTAAAGATTACCCAAAACATTCCGCCTGACTAACATTTCCCTTATGGCTTCCACAAACTTCCTTTTAGATATGAAGCCTCCCTGATCCCTCTCGCACTCAGCCTGGTTGTTAGGCCCTCCTTGCCTGGATAAAGGTAACCTATCCTTCTTTTCTGCCTCGGCCGGAACGACATCTCACACTTCTAGTGTCAGGCAGGCATAGAAGGATGACATGGGTTTGCTAATAAAGCAATGCCAAGGAACCACATATTATCACTCTGCCAACACAGCCACCACAACAGCTGTCACTGATGCTCAGACTATTGCAAATAACCTCCACTTCTCTGGTGCCTCTAGTGACAAACACTCCGCTGAGTGCTTAACACTCAGTCTCTAACGGACCCTGGGATACCAATGAGAACAGTAAGTATATTCAAAACGAAGGTTTATAAAAGCAGTTGACCAGACTCTGTCTGCTCCCAGGTCTCCTCACTAGACCACCATCATCTTCCATTTATACAAACCATGTAGAGTATTTTGAATAATGCAATGTGCCTGCCACTGTTTACATAAGAATAATCATATAGCTTTGGGAAGCTACCTGCATGTCCATGTCAGGCCCTCAGTTCCAACCACCCTCTCCCCTCTTTGCATCAGTCACTCAGAGTTACTTAAGAAATTGAACTTGAATGCTATTCTGTAAAGCCTCCTCATGTAGCCTTCTATCCAGATTGTCTCAATTTCAGTAGCACCAGTATCTAGTCTTTTGCTGGAGCTATACTACTTCGACATTGGAGTCATCTATATTCCTGTCTACATGAAAATGCAAGATACTTGAAGATCTGATGCCTGCCTGCCATCCCTGTGCTCTCAAGTTCCTGATACATTGACCGGGGAAAGAACAGGTGTTAAATAAATAATTGTTGAGTGAATTACTGTGTCTGCTCAAGGAAGATGATTTACTATGGAGAGATGCAGCCTGCACCCGGCAGGTCTAGTCTGGGAAGGATGTCTGACAATGCAGTTGTTGCTTGGAGCAGTCTCTTAATCCTAGGCAATTGTTTCAGCATTTTCCATTTAGTATTGTCTTATACGTATATTACCTCATTCAATCTATCCATCCTATAATGTACTACTTGCTATAACATATATTATATACAATGTATTCCCTCCTATAATGTAATAATACTTCCTCTGATATAATGCTTATTTAAAACAGCACCTTTACAATTTGGTGCAGATTATAGACATGTGGATTTGACCCTTTCAGGTCAGGATCCGTGATGATCAGACTTAGTCGAGAAGAGTTCAAGGAAAAAAAGTTTTACAGTTTATTCAGATGTAGTGCTAAAGTATGTCTGTATATTTGTGTTTTAGATGAGAAAGAGACAAAGAGAGAAGTATACAGCAGCAGTAAAACAGGAATGGGTTTTGGAAGATGAGTGGTAGAATTCTCCATAAATAGGTCTCAGAATTGATAATCCTTAAATGTTGGAAAGACACAGAAGAGGTCAAGTCTTCAGTAAAGGACATCACTATGAAATGATATACAACTGAATTATAAAGTTAAGGCTGGACTAAACTTCTAGAGTTATTGATAAATATGAGAGAAGTATATTCAAAGATATTTATTACAATGAAATAGGGATTTTATCATTCCCTACATGATGAGGTATATCCAGAATATTTCTAAGGTTTTTCTATTTTTGTTATAAAACATCTACATATATACATTTTTTTATTAACTTTATATTAGATTTATTTTTATTGAGGTAACACTGGTTTATGACTTAAGTTCCATGTGTACAATATTATATTTCTGCTTCTATGTACCCTACAGCATGCTTATCACCAAAAGTTTAGTTTCCATTTGTCACCATACATTGGATCCCCTTCACCCTTTTCACTCTCCCCATCCCCCAACTCTTTGCCTCTGATAACCAGTACTCTCGTCTCTGTATCTACAGGTTTTTATGTGGTTTGTTGTTGTTGTTTTATACATATAAGTTAAATATGGTATTTAATCTTTCTCTGTCTGACTTATTTCACTTAACCAACCAGGCTACATCCATGTTGTTGCAAATGGCAAGATTTCATTTTTATAGCTAAATAGTAGTTTATTGTATATATACACCACATCTTCATCCATCACTTGTGGGCACTTAGGTCGTTTGCATATCTTGGTTATTGTAAATAAAACTGTGATGAACATAAGGTTGCATGTGTCTTTTCAAATTAGTGTTTTTGTTTTCTTTGGATAAAAACCCAGAAGTGGGATAGCTGGATCATATGGTGGTTCTAGTCTTAATCTGAGGAATCTCTATCTATATTTTGCAGTGGCTCCATCACTTTACATTTCCACCAGTAGCATAGGATGTGCTCAGTTGCTTCTGAATCTTTGCAAACTCATGGACTGTAGCTTTCCAGGCTCCTCCATTTATTGGATTTTTCCCGACAAAATCACTAGAGTGTGTTGCCATACCCTCCTCCAGGGGATCTTCCCAACCCAAGGATATAACATGTGTCTCCTGCATTGCCCACAAATTCTTTACTGTTGAGCCATAGGGATGTCCAAGTGTCAGAGGGCTCTCTTTTCTTCACCTTTCTGTCAACATTTGTTATTTTTTGCATTGATACGAGCCATTCTAACAAGCATGAGGTATTATTTCATTGCGGTTTTGATTTGTATTTTCCTGAAAAAGTTGACTTAAAGCTCAACATTCAGAAAACAACGAAGATCATGGCATCTGGTCCCATCACTTCATGGGAAATAGATGGGGAAATAGTGGAAAGAGTGTCAGACTTTATTTTGGGGGGGCTCCAAAATCACTGCAGATGGTGACTGCAGCCATGAAATTAAAAGACGCTTACTCCTTGGAAGAAAAGTTATGACCAAGCTGGATAGTATATTCAAAAGCAGAGACATTACTTTGCCAACAAAGGTCCGTCTAGTCAACACTATGGTTTTTTCAGTGGTCATGTATGGATGAGAGAGTTGGATTGTGAAGAAGGCTGAGTGCCGAAGAGTTGATGCTTTTGAACTGTGGTATTGGAGAAGACTCTTGAGAGTCCCTTGGACTGCAAGGAGATCCAACCAGTTCATTCTAAAGGAGATCAGCCCTGGGTATTCTTTGGAAGTAATGATGCTAAAGCTGAAACTCCAGTACTCTGGCTAGCTGGATAGTATATTCAAAAGCAGAGACATTACTTTGCCAACAAAGGTCCGTCTAGTCAACACTATGGTTTTTTCAGTGGTCATGTATGGATGAGAGAGTTGGATTGTGAAGAAGGCTGAGTGCCGAAGAGTTGATGCTTTTGAACTGTGGTATTGGAGAAGACTCTTGAGAGTCCCTTGGACTGCAAGGAGATCCAACCAGTTCATTCTAAAGGAGATCAGCCCTGGGTATTCTTTGGAAGTAATGATGCTAAAGCTGAAACTCCAGTACTCTGGCCACCTCATGAGAAGAGTTGACTCATTGGAAAAGACTCTGATGCTGGGAGGGAATGGGGGCAGGAGGAAAAGGGGATGACAGAGGATGAGATGGCTGGATGGCATCACTGACTCGATGGACGTAAGTCTTAGTGAACTCCGGGAGTTGGTGATGGACAGGGAGGCCTGTCGTGCTGCAATTCATGAGGTTGCAAAGAGTCGGACACAACTGAGTGACTGATCTGAACTGATGGTTAGTGATGTTGAGCATCTTTTTGTGCCTATTGGCCATCTGTGTGCCTCCTTCAAAAAATATCTATTCTGCTCTTCTGCCCATTTTTTAATCACAAATGATATATCCAGTAGTGAGTTAACATTCAAAATGCCATAAAGAATGCCTACAAGTAAATAGGACATTTATATATTAACAGTATGTCTAGATATTCTCAACTGAAAAGAATATAGCAGTGTATTTTTAGTTATCTTAAGCATTGCTCTAGGGATTTAAGAAGGCAGAGAACTAGAAAGAAATCAAATCACTTTTACAAAATTATGTCATTGAACTTGCTGTATTAATATGTCTACATTTGTTCCTTTATACTCCTTTGTAATCTTTAGAGAAAAAAGATATAGTTTCCAAAACAAAACATACAAAAAACACAGCAAGATCCAGAAATGTATCTGTTAGTGTCCAAACAGTAAAATAAGAAAATAAAACTTTTTTAGTATTTAAACCAAAAGACCAGGTATTGTTCAGGTGGTAGGAGAGACTGAGAAACAAACCCATTTCAGGGAAGAAAGATGGAGGCCAACTCCTGCAGTGCTCAACCAGCATGCCCAGGCTGGAAGGACAAAGGGAAGAGATGGCTCAAAGCACCCAAGACCCGGCTCACCCACTCTCTTCTCCCAGGTGCTGGCTTCACTTTCTCTGTTTCATTTTCAGACTGACCTTTAAATAATCTCTATATCAAAGTCCTTGCAAAGCCTCTGACAGAGTCACATAACTTTCTCCCCTTGTCTCTGAAATTATCACTGTGGCAGAGTGGGTTATTCACATAGTAAGGCTGAGGTCGTGGGCCATGAACTGACATGGACTCACAGGACTAGGAGTGGATTGCGTTAAAGACAGGAATATGGATGTGCATTGACTTAAGAGTCTGTAATACAGAGTGAAGTAAGTAGAAATATAAAAACATATTATATATTAATCCATATACGTGGAATCTAGAAAAATGGTACAGAAAAACCTATTTGCAGGACAGGAATAGAGATGCAGACATGGAGACCAGACGTGTGTATATGAAGGTGGGGAGGAAAGGGTGGGACGAATTGGAAGATTAGGATACACACACACACGCATTACCATGTGTAAAATATCTAGCTAGTGGGAACCTGCTGTATAACACAGGGAATTACACTTGGTGCTCTGTGATGACCCAGAGGAGTGGGACTAAGGGTGGCAGGTCCAAGAGAGAGAGCATCTATGTATACATATAGCTGATTCACTTCCTTGTACATCAGAAACTAACATGGCATTGTAATCCAATTATACTCCAATTTAAAAAAATAAAAGGCAGGAGATGAAAGCAGCTCTAACAAAACCACAGAGTCTGAAGTAATCATGGAATAGGAGTCAGACAGTGGTAGTTGTTCTCCACAAGAAAAGATTTATTACCACCAGCTATATTCATGTTTACTGCACAAAACTTAGAGTACCTCAGAGTTATATTCTATGCAGAGAACACAAACTAATTCCATCTACTCAAAATGTATATTGGAAAACATGTGAGGAAGATATGAAATTAAGTCCTTCAGATGTATGTTTGTTAAAAAGCTGTATCTTTGCTATTTATTATTAAAGCTTCACGACACTTGTAAATGATACATACTTGTATATTCTAGAGAGGCTTAATAGCAATTTCATGTCTTCTTCTAGCAATATCATCATCACACATGTTTTAATTATGTAGTAAGCAAAACCTGGAAGGAGGCAGTGGAGAAATGGGAAGAGGAAGACTCCTTGGGGTATTGCTGGCTTTAGCAGGCAGCAGTGGCAATTACCAGATCAGAAAGAGAGAAGAAACAAAAAGCTGAAGGCAGGAAGACTCATTTCAAGTATTAGCAGTTGTTTTGAAAGGATCATCTTGATGGCTTTGGTAAGGAAGACAGAAAAGGGTATCCCTGGATGCACCAGTGGAAGCTGTCTTCACCTTATTAGGCAGTTATATATATTATTTGAGAGGTTAAAATTCTCCAAGCCAGGCTTCAGCAATATGTGAACCGTGAACTTCCAGATGTTCAAGCAGCTTTTAAAAAAGGCAGAGGAACTAGAGATCAAATTGCCAACATCTGCTGGATCATGGAAAAAGCAAGAGAGTTCCAGAAAAACCATCTATTTCTGCTTTATTGACTATGCTAAAGCCTTTGACTGTGTGGATCACAATAAACTGTGGAAAATTCTGAAAGAGTTGGGAACGCCAGACCACCCGACCTCAGTTCAGTTCAGTTCAGTCGCTCAGTCGTGTCCGACTCTTTGCGACCCCATGAATTGCAGTACGCCAGGCCTTCCTGTCCATCACCATCTCCCGGAGTTCACTCAGACTCAACGTCCACTGAGTCCGTGATGCCATCCAGCCATCTCATCCTCGGTTGTCCCCTTCTGCTCCTGCCCCCAATCCCTCCCAGCATCAGAGTCTTTTCCAATGAGTCAACTCTTCGCATGAGGTGGCCAAAGTACTGGAGTTTCAGCTTTAGCATCAGTCCTTCCAAAGAAATCCCAGGGTTGATCTCCTTCAGAATGAACTGGTTGGATCTCCTTGCAGTCCAAGGGACTCTCAAGAGTCTTCTCCNGCCCCCAATCCCTCCCAGCATCAGAGTCTTTTCCAATGAGTCAACTCTTCTCATGAGGTGGCCAAAGTACTGGAGTTTCAGCTTTAGCATCATTTCTTCCAAAGAAACCCCAGGGTTGATCCCCTTCAGAATGGACTGGTTGGATCTCCTTGCAGTCCAAGGGACTCTCAGGAGTCTTCTCCAACACCACAGTTCAAAAGCATCAATTCTTTGGCGCTCAGCTTTCTTCACAGTCCAACTTTCACATCCATACATGACCACAGGAAAAACCATAGCCACACCTCTTAGAGGATATGAAAAACTGAAACTACTCTTCTCAGTTTGACATGGAAATAGACAAAGCATCTTAAAGTTAAAAAAAAAAAAAAAAAAACTTTAGAAAACATTGAGTCCAGCTTGCATTTAAAGTATAGATTCCCACTAACCTTGGCTATGATTTAGTCAACCAGCCTCCACTTAACTACTTTACAGGCAGCTTCTTCCATTGGCAAATTTCTGTTACAAAGTATGATATCCAATCAAAACCAAGCTCCTACTAACTGCCAATCATTGATTCCACTTCTCTGCATCTATGGGGTCACACAGAGTCGGACACGACTGAAGTGACTTAGCAGCAGCAGCAGCAGCACATGCACTGTGCTACAGAACTTGCAGATGGATTCACATATGAAGTGTGCCAACAGACATTAAGTTGACTTGATTTTAAAAAGAGAGTAAAGAGTTGGATTTCAATGGAAGCAGCAGCAGTTTGGTACAGGGATCAGTATGATCAATATGATGTAAGACCATTCAAGCTCCTAGAAGGATGGTGCCCTTGTAAGACCAGCTGGTTACCTCACCAAAATCAATGTCAGAGTAATTACAAGGTAAAAGAGAAACGAGATATAAAGAGAGAAAGATCTGGACTGAGTTAGCAAACATGATGTCATATAATCAGAAAAACAAGATTCTTGAAGACCCACGTATTATTTCTGAAGAACTGCTGCCATTTGACAAGGCCATCCTTAACACTTTGCAATCTCTCCCTCGTAGCCTCTTCATTTCGCTCCACTTCCTGTTGAAATTTATTCACTAAATTTCTCCATTTCTGTGTCAACTTCTGCAATAGTGCAAGGTCTGAAGTGTCCTAGATAAAATGCACGGAATTGAACCACTTACTCATTTATCCATGAAACAAATACTTACTAGCATGCACCAGGCCATTATTAATACTGTTAATACTAGAGACATTCATAGAGGATGGATAAAAAAATTGAACAGATATTCCTCTTTCAAAATATCAGTGACACTATTATATAGTCCCTTTGGTGGTGAATTTTTCCACAGTAAAAAAAAAATTAGAATAAAGATTTTTTTCCTTTGCAATATGAGCTCAGTTTCCTCACAGGACTTGGCAGGCTGGGCAGTACATTCAAAAGAACAGGAATTTCAAAGTTAAACAGAACCAAATGTAAATCCTAGTCATTTATTGGCTTGGGGGATATTATTTAATTTCAGATTAATTTTTCTTTTTCAAAAAATAAAGACCCTAATATATATCTCACAGGATTGTTGTAAGAATTAAACGAAATGACTAGTGTAAATGATTTGACTCTAGAAACATACTAAATGCAACTTTCTTTCTTTGCAACCTAATGTGCTCACTGAATTTGCCCATCAAATTGCATAGAATACATCAATAATCCGATTATTTCAATGAACATAGTTAAATTTTTGTTTGAGCACTATAACTCTGTAAGTAACATCTGCAGTGTTAACTTAGACAAATTACTCAAATTGCTCGAATCAGAAGACAAATAAAAAGAAGAGCCTTTATTCACTTTTCCTTAAGTTTTTCATTCTGCCCCCAATAAAGCACAAATATAAACTATATTTAAAATTTAGTCTATAAACTAACAAAGGCTTCTTGCAGTTTTAACCCTCAATAGGTGAAGTCTCTTTTTCCATGACTCAAGTGAATCAAGCTTTACCTTAGATGATAGCAGTACGATGAAATGCTTAGTATAATTATTCCAGCTTTTTTCATTGAGGTAAAGTCTTTTAGCCAACAGGACTTTATTTCTTTCAATTACCTATTTTTAGAAAGTACTAAAATTAGGAACCTAAAACATTAACAAACCATTGTAATTTATTAAACCCAAACCAGTTTCACATATCAATTTTTCACTGAATCATTAATTTGATCACAACTTTTTAAAATCATGAACTAATTTGAATCACAAATCCATGTTTTCTTAAACTACTGAACTGTAACCAAATTGAACATGGTATACAGCAGAGGCTCTCAAACAATTTTATCTCAAAACTCCTTTATACTTTTAAAAATTACTGAGAACACCAAAGAGCTTTTATTTACATGGATTATATATACTGCTATTTATTGCTTTGGAAATTAACTGAAATTATTTAAAATATACATTTGTTAATTCATGTAAACATTAATAAACCCATTGAAGGTAAACCCATTATATTTTGAAATTTTTTCTGAAAAATAACTATGTTTTTTAAAACAAAAATGAAAAGAACATACAGTTTCACATTTTACAAATCTCTTTAACGTTTGCGTAATACAACAGGGCTGTATTTTCATTTGTTTTTTAATTCAATTTGTTGTAATATCCCATGCCATGTAGCTTCAAGAAAAATCCACTGTACATTCACATGAGAATGAGAGTGAAAAAGGTAAATATCAACAGTGTTACAATGAAACCCCTTCTGACCTCATGAAGAGTCTTATGGACCTCCAAGGGGGTCACATTTGAGAACCACTGATATACTAAATCAATTATATAGTCATTCAGTGAAACACTGACTATTCAAGACACTGTATATAATGGTGAACAAGAGACATAGTCCCTATTTTCAGGGAGTTGACATTATAGCTGTTATTTCCTATTGTTCTTGTTCAGTCCCTTAAGTTGTGTCCAACTCTGCAACCCCATGAACCGCAGCACACCAGGCTTCCCTGTCTATCACTATCTTTCTCAGTTTGCTCAAACCCATGTCCATAGAGTCAGTGATGCCATCCAACCATCTCATCCTCTGTCGCCCCCTGCTCTCCTTTTGCCCTCAGTTTTTCCCGGCATCAGGGTCTTTTTAAATGAGTCAGTTTTTCACATCAGGTGGCCAAAGGATTGGAGCTTCAGCTTCAGCATCAGTCCTTCAATGAACATTCAGGATTGATTTCCTTTAGGACTGACTGGTTTGATTAATGGACTTTTAAAAAGAGTTCTATGAAATAAATTGTTAGAGGAATAAGTTTTTGATTTATAAAGAAAAAGCTTATCTTTTATAAACTTAATTTTGTATAGATGTGACAGCATAGAAAAACTAAAAGCCCAGATACCCAAGATGGAGCAAGAATTGAAAGAACCGGGACGATTTAAGGATTTCTACCAGTTTACTTTTAATTTTGCGAAGAATCCAGGACAAAAAGGTTTAGGTAAGAATTTTTAAAAATTATATTTGGTGTTTCAAATGCATTCATCTACATTGACCATGTCACTTTTGCTTTGTAATTGAAAGTTCTGTTTTGAGCATAAAGTTATTATCGACTACTGAAAAACAATGAGAAACAACGAACTTCTAGTTAATCAGAAAATACCCTGTCTATTCAATAATAGGGTTACTCTAGATACTATATATGAACCACTGATTTTTTTTTAAGAACTACAATACAAGAAGTAATTATTAAAATTCCACTGATGTCGGTATGTATGTTTGCTTGTTTATTTTTCAGAAAATACTTGTAGGATCTTAGGATCATAAGTTTTTCACTGTGTATCTGTTGAAATAGCATTTTAAAATTTCTGAGTCTTAGAATGTGACTCTATTCTTTTTTGTAAATTTATTCTTTTTGATTTGAAGTATTTGGGAACTGTAAGAAAGAATAAGAAGGTGATTTTTATTTATCATCTTGTCCCAAAATAGCCACTGGTAACAGTTTGGATCAGTCAGTTTATACTGCAGAAACAACCACACATTTGCTCTGGGGATGGTGAGTGGAAGTAAAAGCTTCAGTGCAGGTCAGTCAGAGAAAGGAGACAATAGCACATCATACAGAATAATAACTATGAGTGTGAGGGTTTCAGATAAAAGGAGAAATGAGTAAAAGCAGGAATGGTTGGGAAGTGCCTCCTGGGCGAGAGGGAATGTGAACTCCTCAAGGGTTTGATATTGGCTGGGTAAGTGAAGATGAAAGATGTTCCAGAGAGAGGGTAATTATAAATGAAGGTCTCAAACTTTAGAAATAAGCTTGGCTTCTTTGTGGAAGAGAGAAAATGATTTGATTTTAGTGCAAATGCTTGTTTGGAGCATAAATTGGTGAGACACAATAAGACTCATTTAATAAGGCTTCTTCTAAAAACAGGACAGAAGGGCTTAAATTGGAATCTGTGGGCGGTGGGGATGCACTGAAGATGATGATGGTGGCACAGTGTGCCTGGCAGTGTGCTAAGTGCTTTACATACACTGCCTCATTTCAGGTTTAACAACTTTATGAGTTACTCATTCTTTCATTCTGTAATTCACCAGCTACCATGTGCCACTCATAGAGTGCTAGACACTTATCCTTATTTGGCAGATGAAGAAACAGAGGCACAGCACATTAAATGATGGAAGTGAGTTTGTTTGTTGATTTTGAAGATAAGGTAATTGAAGATAAGGTAGTTGGAGAGGCTAGTAGGGGCCTCTTGTATTAATCATTCTTTATATTTTAGATTAGCGAGAAAAAAAATGAGAAAAGGATTATGGAATTAGATCGAGGAAGTGACTGAAAGCTTTCCAGGTAGTGCTAGTGGTGAAGAACCCGCGTGCCAATATAGGAGAGGCGCGAGTTTGATCCCTGGGTTGAGAAGGTTCCCTGCAGGAGGGCACTACAACCCACTCCAGTATTCTTGTCTGGAGAATCCCATGGATAGGGGAGCCAGGCTGGCTACAGGCCATAGAGTCACAAAGACTCGAGCACGGCTGAAGCGACCTAGCGTGCACACACAGGACGTGACGGAAAGCTAGTGGAAGGGATGAATGTACAGCATTTGACCCAGAGAGCGACTAAATGTGACTGAATTAAGGGTTTACAAAATATCTATTAAGCACAATTTGGAACGATGAAGTCGTCTTTTCAGTTAATTTTGGTTGGATTTTATTCTTCCAGGAAAAGTCCTCGTTTTGCAGACAAAATAAGCTGGGATACCCAGTGTTAATTTCTCTGTCTTGTATCTGTGGCCACCTGTTAACTGGATTATTTTTTCTAGTCTCCTCTTCTCTTCCCACAAATAAAAATCGATTGAAGCATTTGAATTTACATGTGTGTACTGAAATAATTATTTCTGTTGTGTTTAGAAATGTAGCACAATATTTTGATGCAAATAGAGAAAATGTTGTGACTATCAGATGTTGATTTAAATGGGGCTGACATATTGCTTAGTTATATCTCTACCTCTCACTCTAGAGCACAGTATAAATGATATCTTTGGGTGACTATGTAGTTTTGATATTGAATCTTCGTTTTTATTGTATTTGGTGAAGATAAAATTGACATTTTATAGCTGCTTTATAGCATATTTATGTTAATATGATGGTATATTGGAATTTTAGATTACAGGAAAAGTTGAGAAAAGTATACTGAAGAATTAGATTTTTAAATTGTTTTATTCTCTAGTAAGTATTGAGCTTAAGAAAAAAGTAACATTGTTTAATGGGTGTAGAGTTTCTGTTTTCTAAGGTGAAGAGTTCTGGACATTCATTGCACAATAGTGGGAATGTAACTCACATTACTGATCTATACACTGAAAAATGCTTAAGATTATAAATTTTATGTGTATCTAGCCACAATTTAAAAGTTGTTTTAAAAAAGCTCCAAACTGTAGAATGTACAGCACAAAGTGAGCTCTAATGTAAAATAATACACTTTTGCTAAAATATTGGCTCATCAATTGTAAGAAATACACTAAAGGCTTCCCTGGTATCTCAGCTGGTAAAGAATCTGCCTGCAGTGCCGGAGACCCTGGTTCAATTCCTGGGTCTGGAAGGTCCCCTAGAGACGAGATAGGCAACCTACTCCACTATCCTTGGACTCCTTTGGTGGCTCGTACGTTAAAGAATCGGCCTCCAATGAGGGAGGCCTTCCTTCCATCCCTGGGTTGGGAAGATCCCCTGAAGGAGGGCATGGCAACCCACTCCAGTATTCTTGCGTGGAGTTTCCCATAGACAGAGGAGCCTGGTGGGCTATAGTCCATGGGTTTGCAGAGAACTGGACGTGACTGAAGGACTAAGCACAGCACAAAGCAGTATCTTAAAAATGGGGGAAGGTAGTAGCATGGCACTAGTGAGAAAGAATCCTCTTGACGGGAGACAAGAGACTTGCGTTCAATCCCTGGATCGGCACGATTCCCTGGAGGTGGAGATGGCAGCCCTCTCCAGTATTTTTGCCTGGAGAATCCCATGGACAGAGGAGCCTGATTGGCTACAGTCCATAGGGTCTCGAAGGGTTGGACATGACTGGAGTGACATAGTGTACATGCATGGGATAAAGATATATGGGAACTCTGTACTTTTTGCTCAGTTCTTCCATAAACCTAAAACTAAAAGTCTTAATTAAAAAAAAATGTAATAAAAGACAAATCATAATTTCTCTTTTTGTTTTTGCACTGATGTTAGGTGTCAGGAAATGTAATGACTTGCTAGTTGAAGTTAATTAAAAAGAAAGTTTTCTTGACAGTGTTTCTAAGGGTTTACAGGGCTCTTAAATTATAATATTTGGCAGAAAGGAATTAGGAGATCATAGGAGAAGAGTTGAGGCCCAAAACAAATTGGCAGAGAGTGACAGTGACAGCATTGTGGTTTATTTATAAATGTGCTAGCTATAATGAGAGCTGGTGTTCCCCATATTTTCCCATTTTCTGTAACCTTATTTCTTAGGACACCAGGATAGGATACTTCCTTTGTCACCGTCTGCTTCAGTCACCTGCCATTTCTGATAGTCTTCTGAATCTTAAATTTGAAAGGGATTTCATAAGTTCTGTGTTAAATCTAACCTATGCAATGTAGCATCTGTATCTGATGCTTATTTAGCTTTTATGTTTGAACATACAGGGTGGGGATTGAACACATGTCATTTTAGAAAGTGGTTCATTCTTATCACAGAATACTATTGTTATTTTTCCTTATGACATCTTTGTCTTTACAACTTTTACCACTGTTCTTGTTTGTCCTCTGCACCAGCACAAAGGAAGGCTAACCCTTTCAAGATTTTTCTCGTTTATCCTTTCTCATTTTTTTCAAGTCAGCATTCCACACTATTCTTCATTTGAGAAGACCTTTGTTATTCCTGTTGCTGTCACCCCTAGATAACATTTCCAGTTTCTTAGTTTCTCTCAAAATAGAATTCTTAAAGCTGAATATAATACTCCAGAAGGAGGCTATTTAATGTAGAACACCATGGGTCTGTTATTTTTTGCAAGACTGTTTATTCTATTAATTTGTCAAAAAATTGCTTTTGTTTTTTAACAGCCATATTATTTTTAGGATTATCCTGAACTTATTAAAGTCTATAGGTTATTTTCTTATAAACTGTTGTGGTTCACCTAGAATTTAGAAATTTTTAACATTTATTAAGCATTTAATATTTAGAAATAATTTTATAGAGTTTTTAAATGTGTGTTTTTATTTACACAATCCCATTTGGTTCTCATAACAACACTTTGAGCTAAATAAAACAACCTCTGTCATTAAGATAAGGAAACTCATGGTCAGAGAGGCTGACTTTTAAGGTCACATAACTTTAGAGTTGTTAGAATTGGGACTGAACTTCAGATCTTCTGACTCCACATTTTATGTTCTTTTTATTGTATTATGTTGTGCTAACTTAGATATTTCTAGATAAATTAAGACTTTGTGAATAGGATTTTAAATCACCATTCATCCTCCCTAGTGAGTTGGCAACGTTTTGTTTCCCTTTAGGGACTGTGTTTGGATTCAGTCTCAACTCATGTCCATTTTTATCTGGCACTCAGCTGATTTTATGAAGCAGCACATAGCCCTTGTTGATTCTCTGTGAAAGAGTGACACTGGGATTACCTCTGTTTGCATTTTTAATTTTATTATGAGGGCGTAGGGCTTCATTCTGCAAGTATCTCAGTTTTAGGTAATACTATTACTAGGACTTTCTTGTGTCTCCTTCCCTCTGTGTTACCCTTCTGTTTATTCTAATTGCTGTTGTTGCTTCTTGTTACATTATTGAGTTTGTTTTCTTTCCCATACTGCTTCAGAATATATAATGATAATTTAAAAAATAACTCAAACAGTAGTAATAGTAAGAACATATTATTTATCAGATTGTTCTAATACTTTATTTGTATTCTCTCATTTAATTCTTACAACAATCTCATAAGGGTAGGTACTATCATCTTTATTTCAAACTGAATTACAGAGAGGTAAGCTTAGTTGCCCAGGGCTGCTTAATTAGGGGAAGAGTTGAGATTTAAGATGCTAAACTACTACATTAAACCACTTCTCTAGCTGAGCTGTTCTGTCTGTCATTCAGACATTTCTCACTAAAGGGCAGCTTTTCTTTTTTTTTAATATCTGCGCTGTGCAGCTTATGGGATTTTAGTTTCCTAATCAGGGATTGAACCCAGGGCCCAGACAGATAGAGCGCTGAGTCCTAACCAATGGACCACCAGGGAAGTCCCTAAAGGGCAGGCAGTTTTTCACTTGCTTGTGGCAATTGACATTTTATTCCTGTAAAATTTAATCTGTGTTTCAGCTCCTAATAAAAATTTATTAATATTTGAATATTCCTGTTTCATCCAAAAACATTTATTGACTGCTTACTCTGAGAGCATGGAGTTAGGAGCATCTTTGTCTGTCTGGGTGAGTTTGCAAAGTCTTCACAAAGATTATAATTTTTGATCCTTGAAGAATGAATATATTATTTCAAAACCAAAAGAAAAAGTAGCCATCTTGAATGTGGAAAGATTAGCAAGTTCAATTTCTTGGAGGTGAGAGACAGAGCACCTTTGAGAAACTGCAAGTAAGTCCATTTGACTAGAAATGTAGATTTTATCTGAAGGCAGTGGGAAACAGTGCAGAGTTTTTAAANACACACACATACACACACACACAAACACACACATACACACACACAAACACACAGACAAGCACACACACAAACACACAAGCACACACACACACACAAACACACATATACACACTGGAATATTACTCAGCCATTAAAAGGAATGAAATGCCATTTGCAGCAACATGAATGGACCTAGAAATTGTCATACCAAGTGAAGCAAGTCAAACAAAGACAAGTATCATATGATGTTCATATGTGAAATCTAAAAAAAAAAAAAAATTGTACAAAAGAACCAATCTACAAATAGAAATGAGAGTCACAGAAATAGAAAACAAATATGGTTACCAAGGAGGAAAGGGGATGGAAGGGATAAATTGGGACACTGAGACTGACATATACACACTAATATATATAAGACAGATAACTTGTAATGACCTATATTGGAACAGGAGTTTTAAAAGAGTGGATATATGTATACATATAACTGATTCACTTTGCTGTACAGCAGAACTAACACAAAATTGCAAATTAACTATATTCCAATACAAATTAATTTTTTTAATAAATAAAAATTAACAAAATTTTTATGAAGATGTTGTATGTATATATATATACATACATATATATAATATACATAATGAAATATTACTTAATCATTAAAAAGAATGAAATAATGTCATTTGCAGCAACATGGACCTAGAGATTATCAAGGGCTTCCCTGGTAGCTCAGCTGGTAAAGAATCCACCTGCAAAGCAGGAGACCCTAGTTTGATTCCTGGGTTGGGAAGATCTGCTGGTGAAGAGATAGGCTACACACTCCAGTATTCTTGGGTTTCCCTGGTGGCTCAGCTGGTAAAGAATCCGCCTGCAAAGCAGGAGAGCCTAGTTTGATTCCTGGGTTGGGAAGATCTGCTGGTGAAGAGATAGGCTACACACTCCAGTATTCTTGGGTTTCCCTGGTGGCTCAGCTGGTAAAGAATCCGCCTGCAAAGCAGGAGAGCCTAGTTTGATTCCTGGGTTGGGAAGATCTGCTGGTGAAGAGATAGGCTACACACTCCAGTATTCTTGGGTTTCCCTGGTGGCTCAGCTGGTAAAGAATCCGCCTGCAAAGCAGGAGAGCCTAGTTTGATTCCTGGGTTGGGAAGATCTGCTGGTGAAGAGATAGGCTACACACTCCAGTATTCTTGGGTTTCCCTGGTGGCTCAGCTGGTAAAGAATCCGCCTGCAAAGCAGGAGAGCCTAGTTTGATTCCTGGGTTGGGAAGATCTGCTGGTGAAGAGATAGGCTACACACTCCAGTATTCTTGGGTTTCCCTGGTGGCTCAGCTGGTAAAGAATCCGCCTGCAAAGCAGGAGAGCCTAGTTTGATTCCTGGGTTGGGAAGATCTGCTGGTGAAGAGATAGGCTACACACTCCAGTATTCTTGGGTTTCCCTGGTGGCTCAGCTGGTAAAGAATCCGCCTGCAAAGCAGGAGAGCCTAGTTTGATTCCTGGGTTGGGAAGATCTGCTGGTGAAGAGATAGGCTACACACTCCAGTATTCTTGGGTTTCCCTGGTGGCTCAGCTGGTAAAGAATCAGCCTGCAATGCAAGAGACCTGAGTTCGATCCCTGGGTTGGGAAGATCCCCTGGAGAAGGGAAAGGCTACCCACTCCAGTATTCTGGCCTGGAGAATGACAACTGAGCGACTTTCCCTTTCCCTTTCAGAGATTATAGTACTAAGTGAAGTCAGAAGCAAAGACAAGTAACATGATATCACTTACATGTGGAATTAAAATAAACACAAATAAACATATCTACAAAACAACAATAGACTCAAAGATATAGAGAAAAGATTTGTGGTTGCCAAGGGAGAAAGAGAGTCAGGCTGGGAAGGATTGGGAGTTTGGAATTAGCAAATGTAAACTATTATATATAGGACGGATAAACAATAATGTCCTATACTGTATAGCATAGGGAGCTCTATTCAATATCCTGTGATAAACCATAATGGACAAGAAGATGAAAAAAGAATGTCTATATATGTATAACTGAGTCACTTTGCTGTACAGCAGAAATTAAATACAACATTGTAAATCAAGTATACTTCAATAAAAAATTTAAAATAAAACAAAATTTTTGTCTAGATTATTAGAAATTATAAAATGAAACTTTATCTAGCCAAAAAAGAAGTTGATTTCAGATGACACAACCTTTACAGACAATTCATACGTAGCTGAGCTCCAAATATCTCTTTCCACCACTAGCTGTTTAATATCGTTCTCCATCCTTTCTCTTTGTAATGTATATAAGTCATGATACTCTTCTACAATTCTAAGAGAAAAATTAAAAAACATACATAAATACATATCTCAAAAAAAAACTTTGTTCTAAAGCAGGCAATCTGTTCCTTTAAAACTCATCATAAGGTAATTATGGCATAACTGCCGGATATATTAGTAACATTATTATACAGGAAAATAGAAGAAAAAAAATTCACATTTCATGTATAAATCTTACAGAGGTCTTAAGGAAAAAGTTTAATATATTGTTCCCTGCTCTAAACACTTTTTATCATATTCTTCTTTATTCTCTAGAATTTTCACACCATGGTATTCTAGCGGTATAACAACAAGACATTTAATAAAAAATTCTAAATACGTGTAGTAGTAATACAACTGTTTTTAGCTTTTTTTTCTCATTGAATTTAGAATTTTTTACTAAAAAGATACAAAGGCACAAAGCCCAATAATTGTGAGCTATATTTTAAAATTATATATAATTAGCATAATATTTAAAGAAGTTCTCTACCAATCAAAAGCTTAAGTTTAATTAAGTACCTTTATTTTAAATTTTAAATCTTTTTTCTTCATGTTTACCAAAGTATATCTTTTCCTTCTAACTGAATTGAAAGCCCTTCCAAGATTAAATACAAACACAGAAGTTATAAAATGACTGGTAGCTTTTTACAAACCTTGTGAAACGCTTCCCCCTAAAGAATATTAGGGCTTCCCTGGTGGCTCAGTGGTGAAGAACCTGCCTGCCAGTGGAGGAGATGCAGATTCTATGCCTAGATGGGGAAGATCCCCTGGAGAAGAAAATGGCACCCCACTTTAGTATGCTTGCCTGGAAAATTCCATGGACAGAGAAGCCTGGCGGGTTACAGTTCATGGGGCCTCAAAAGAGTTGCACATGACTTAGCGACTAAACAACAACAGGGACATTAACTTTTCTGAAAGAATAAAAATCTAGCGACATAAAATTCTTCTGATTTCATTGAAAGCCATTAGCCACCAACATCAGCTCCTAAAGCCTCCTTCTATTTGGAGACTTCGACTTGTTCAAACTGCAAAAAAATTAATCACCGTAGATGTCATCCAGATGAATATACACGTAAAAATTTAACAAGCTATAACCTTAACAGCTACACACTAAAATTAATGCACTAGCTATGCACTAAAATTAATGACCCTTGTTTATAACAGCCAAAGAAAAAATGCAGAAATAACGTTAATGTCCAAAAACAAGGGACTGGCTAAATAAAATATATAATGTAACTCTCTGATGAAAATACTCTGTTGCTAATTAAAGATCATGTTCTTAATACTGTACTACATAGGAAAAATTTTTGTGTAAAACATAAAACAAGAAAACCCAAATGATAATGGTCTATATTCAGCTTTATATGATTCTTAAAAACATATAGAAAAAAGAAAAACAAATTGAAATAGTAATAGTAGTTAACTCTAAAAGAATTGTGAATGTTCTTTATTTTCTTATTTATGTGTGTCTGTATTTTCCAAATTTTCAACAAAATAATCATTATAAAAATATTATCTGTAATTTCTAATCACATGCAAAACACGAACCATCCTACTTCAGAACCAACAATGTTTAAAGTGAGACCTTTTCCCTCTCTTTTCTTCCCCTTCTCTTTGATTTTAGAAGATGTTTTGTTCTTATAATGGACATTAGCACAAAAGAAGGTCTAGTTTATTTTTTAATTCATTCAACAAATATCTGTTCAGTGCCTGCTATATCCCAAGTAATATTCAAAACTAAACAAAAACTACAAATAAACTTTGCCCTTATAAAGTTTATTTGGAAGAGCTAATAAATAAAGTAAAACGTATTATATTAAGTAGTGATAGTGCTGTGGATAAAAATAAGTCAGATAAAGGGGATTAAGAATATGAAGTGTATTACAATTTTAAACAGAGGGATCAGGAAAGACCGTATTGATAAGACATTTGAGCAAAGGTCCAAAAGAAGAAGGGAGGAAACCATACAGCTGCCTGGGGGCGAAGGACTCCAGGACCTAAAGCGGGCCACCCTAGTGTGTTTAAAGAACAGCACAAGGACAAACAGACATAGAATAAAGCAGAAGTCAGAGGAATTCTGGCAGGACGAGCCCTGTGATTTTTTTAAAATTTTGAACAGAGAAATGACATCATTTGAGTCAAGTATTAAGAGATCACACCGGCTGGTATGTGGAGAACAGACTCACAAAGTGTAAAGGCAGAAGTAAAAAGGCTACATTTAGAAGTTTATTGTAATACCCCAGGCAAGAGATGAAGATGGTAGTAGTTAAAGTGGTGACGATTCTGTATATATAATGAAAGGAGAGCTACAGAATTTGCTAATGGAGACATGTGAGATTTGAGAGAAAAAAGGGATCAAGGCTAATGCCAGCACTTTTTGATGGAGAAACTAGAAGGAGGGAGTTGCAATTAACTGAAAGGGGAAGAGCATGTGGGATGAGCAGATTTGAGGGCAAGAACAGGAATTCAGTTTGGAAATGTTAAGCATCTAAGCAAAAACATTAAGGCTGTTGAATACATGTCTGGGATTCAAAGAGAAGACTGAAGCTAGAGATAAAAATTGGTGGACATGGTTGAAGCTGGAGATGGAAATTTGTGAACTGAGAGTATCTAAATGATGGCATTTAAAGCCAGGAAACTGAATAGATTCACCAAGGAAATGAGTATAGAAAGAAGAAAGATCCAAGAATGAGCATGCCAACACTTAGAAATTGGTGAGATGCAGGCGGAGAAAACAAACCTATGGTTAACCAAAGGGAAAAGGGAATGGAGTAAGGATAAACTGGGACTTTGGGATTAGCAGATATAAACTCCTATATATAAAACAGATAAACAAGATCCTACTGTATTATACAGGGAACTATGGTCAATATCCTATAATAAACCATAATGAAAGGAATATGAAAAAGTATATTTATATATATAGTCTATCTCCAGCTTATATATATATGTGTGTACACAAAGCTAGTGGAGGCAATAGAATCCCAGTTGAGCTATTTCAAATCCTAAAAGATGATGTTGTCAAAGTGCTGCACTCAATATGTCACCAAATTCAGAAAACTCAGCAGTGGCAACAAGACTGGAAAAGGTCAGTTTCCATTCCAATCCCAAAGAAAGAAAATGGCAAAGAATGCTCAAACTACCACACAATTGCACTTATCTCACACACTAGTAAAGTAATGCTCAAAATTCTCCAAGCCACGCTTCAGCAATGCATGAACCGTGAACTTCCAGATGTTCAAGCTGGTTTTAGAAAAGATAGAGGAACCAGCTATCAAATTGCCAACATCCAATGGATCATTGAAAAAGGAAGAGAGTTCAAAAAAAACACATCTATTTCTGCTTTATTGACTATGCCAAAGCCTTTGACTGTGTGGATCACAATAAACTGTGGAAAATTCTGAAAGAGATGGGAATACCAGACCACTTGATCTGCCTCTTGAGAAACCTGTATGCAGGTCAGGAAGCAACAGTTAGAACTGGACATGGAACAACAGACTGGTTCCAAATAGGAAAAGGAATACGTCAAGGCTGTATACTGTCACCCTGCTTATTTAACTTGTATGCAGAGAATATCATGAGAAACGCTGGACTGGAAGAAGCACAAGCTGCAATCAAGATTGCTGGGAGAAATATCAATAACCTCAGATATGCAAATGACACCACCTTTAGGGCAGAAAGTGAAGAACTAAAGAGCCTCTTGATGAAAGTGAAAGAGGAGAGTGAAAGAGTTGGCTTAAAGCTCAACATTCAGAAAACGAAGATCATGGCATCTGGTCCCATCACTTCATGGCAAACAGATGGGGAAACAGTGGCTGACTTTATTTTTAGGGGTTCCAAATCACTGCAGATGGTGACTGCAGCCATGAAATTAAAAGACGCTTACTCCTTGGAAGGAAAGTTATGACCAACCTAGACAGCATATTCAAAAGCAGAGACATTACTTTGCAAAGTGAAGAACTAAAGAGCCTCTTGATGAAAGTGAAAGAGGAGAGTGAAAGAGTTGGCTTAAAGCTCAACATTCAGAAAACGAAGATCATGGCATCTGGTCCCATCACTTCATGGCAAACAGATGGGGAAACAGTGGCTGACTTTATTTTTAGGGGTTCCAAATCACTGCAGATGGTGACTGCAGCCATGAAATTAAAAGACGCTTACTCCTTGGAAGGAAAGTTATGACCAACCTAGACAGCATATTCAAAAGCAGAGACATTACTTTGCCAGCAAAGGTCCGTCTAGTCAAGGCTATGGTTTTTCCAGTAGTCATGTATGGATGTGAGAGTTGGACTATAAAGAAAGCTGAACGCCGAAGAATTGATGCTTTTGAACTGTGGTGTTGGAGAAGACTCTTGAGAGTCCCTTGGCCTGCAAGATCCAACCAGTCCATCCGAAAGGAGATCAGCCCTGGGTGTTCATTGGAAGGACTGATGTTGAAGCTGAAACTCCAATACTTTGGCCACCTGATGCTAAGAACTGACTCGTTTGAAAAGACCCTGATGGTGGGAAAGATTGAGGGCAGGAGGAGAAGAGGATGACAGAGGATGAGATTGTTGGATGGCATCACTGACTCAATGGACACGAGTTTGGGTAGGCTCTGGGAGTCGGTGATGGACAGGGAGGCCTGGCTTGCTGCAGTTCATGAGGTCGCAAAGAGTTGGACATGGCTGAGTGACTGAACTGAAATGATACACACACACACAAAACTGAAACTAACACAACACTGTAAATCAACTATACTTCAAATAAACAAATAGAAATTGGAGAGATGAAAGAACTTGTAAGGGATATCAATAAGGAGCCAAGAGTAAAGCAGTAGGAAAACTAGGGCAGCATAATATACTAAAAGACATTGTTTTAAGTAAAAGCAACTGGTCAGTTATGACAAATGCTGCTGGTAAGTCAAGCTAAATGAGAATTGAGAATGGGCCTTTGGGTATAATAATATGGAAGTCAATGGTGACTCTGACAAGTGCAATTTGGTGGAATGGTGTGGTTGAAAGCCTGACTGGAGTGGGTTCAAGTGATAACGGGAGGACAGAAAGTGGAGAAGAGTATGACAACCTTTTGAGGAAGTCTGTTGTAAGGGGAACAGAGAAATGGAGCCACAGCTAGAAGGAGATTTGTCGTCCTCAGAGACTTGGAAGTTTTTGTGTATGGTTTTGGGGTCTGGGGAAGGGGGTTTTTCTTTTGTGATTATTGTTTCTAAGATAAGCGCAATTACAGCATACTTGTATACTGGTGTGACTGATCAAGTAGAGGGAAATATTAATAATACAGGAGAAAGAGGGAATATTTGCTGAAAATATCAAGAGTACTTAAGAGCGGATGTAATAGGACACAAATGGAGAAACTGACCTTAGAAAGGAGACAGTTTATCCATAGTGAGAGTAGGAAAGAGCGAATGTATGAGCACAGATGTAGGGTGGTGAGGAGATGAGAGAACTGAGCTCTCTCTTCAATTTGCTTCTGTATTTTAGAAAGCAAGGTCATCAGCTCAGAAAGAGGATGGAGAGGTAATATCAGAGATCAGAGGATAAAAGACAGAGTATAAGGTAGTTATTTACTAAGATAACAAGGATGACTCAGCTACAGAAAACAGTAGTACATTCAGTGGACAAAAAATGATCAAGGTACCCCTTATTCTAGCAAGCGACAAAACAGAATACAAGTCAGAAAGTTATTTTTGAATTTATATTTTGTATAAATTTGTGTTTTTCTTGACATTTAGAAAACATGGTCGCTCTTTAACATGTTAAAAAAAAAAAAGCAAAAGATAATGCTGGATTAAAAGGCACATAGAATAAGATACAAGGTGTGGTACTAGATTGGGTACTGGTTTGGACAACACAATGTAAAATTCATTTGGGGAATAATTAAGAACATTCAAATAAGAATTGGGTGGGGACTTTTCTGGTGGTCCAGGGGTTAAGACTTCATACTTTAAATGCAGGAGTCCCAGGTTCAATCCCTGCTCAGGATGCTGGATTAAAAGGCACATAGAATAAGATACAAGGTGTGGTACTAGATTGGGTACTGGTTTGGACAACACAATGTAAAATTCATTTGGGGAATAATTAAGAACATTCAAATAAGAATTGGGTGGGGACTTTTCTGGTGGTCCAGGGGTTAAGACTTCATACTTTAAATGCAGGAGTCCCAGGTTCAATCCCTGCTCAGGGAACTAAGATCCCACATGCCACACAGTGCGGCCGAATAAATAAAGTTAAAAAAAAAAGGATTGGGTAATATATGAGGTAAAAAATTTGCTGAAACAGGTATGGATTATTGACTGAAAAAACAGGCTAACAGTATGTACAATACAACTTTGGTTTAAATAATGCACATATGCACATATACATAAGAAAAATACCATAAGAATATACACTAAGGTATTTACAGTAGTAATCTATAGGGAGTGAAATTGTGATTTTTTTTAAAATTTATTTTTTATTGTATTTATTAATTTTCTTAAAAGGCACATGTACTATTTCTATGATGATATAATAATATCTTAAATCAACTAAATATGAAATTAAAATGCAATGAGATCTTTTGATACATACCCAAGAGCTTCCTAGTAATCAGAACTCTAACAGAAAATGAACTAGAATAGAAGTTAGAAAACTACAGCCTGTGGGTCAAATCTGGCCCATCACTTGTTTTAGTATACCCCATGAGTTAAGAACTTTACTTTAAATTTTTTATGTATTTGATTTGCTTTTTAATAGTTTTTAGTGGTTAAAAGACAATAGGAGAATAATATTCTGTAGTAAATGGAAATGTTATAAACTCAGATCTCCGTGTCAGTAAATAAAATTTTATCGGAACACTGATGCTCTGGTATTGTCCTTGGCTGCTTGGCACACATTTACAAAGGCAGAGTTGTGTTAGAAACCATATCTCACCATCTGGCCCTTTATAGAAAACGTCGGCTAAGTCCCTGAAACAGAATAATGACATTAGGACCTCAGTAGAGTCACTAACATCTAAAAGAGAACTAGACTCACATTACTAACTACTAACTTGGAAAATGCAAACAAAAACCAGATACATTTTCATATTTATAAGACTATAAAAGATATGGGCAAAAGGAAAATCTCATACACTGATCAGCGGATACACTGGTACAACTACTTTGGGGAGTATTTGGTAACATCTAGCAAGACAAGGCTAGAATATGCCATGATTCAGTAATTCCACTTCTGGGTTTTACACCCCTGGAAAACTTTCATACAAGAAGACACAAGATGTGTATTACAACGTGTGTGGAAGAGTTAATATATACAATGAGCTTTATGTATATTAACTCCTTCACAAACTGCTGTAATTTTAAAACATTTCAAATTCTTCTAAAAAATTTTATTTCTTGAAAGAAGGTGTGAAGCAAATATGACATAATGGCTAACATTTAGTAACTCACCTGGCATTCTTTTCAGCGTCTAAAAGAGCTTGTGCCAAATCTCTGTGGGCCTTCTCTGCTTCCTTTGTTAATTTTATATCATGTGCCTGAACCAGACACAGTTCCCTGAAATAGAGCAAGCCAATTTTGCAGCCATAGCTGAAGATTTTGAAAAAGTTTCTGCCTAGGAAATCAGATTTATACTCAGGAATCTTCTCAGTTATCATGTGTATATCTCTTCCTAGTTTTTCTACCCTATAAACCAAGGCAAGAAATCTAGTATTCATTCAAGTGAACTCTGACCAGGTTTAGCAATAGAGTCAGACTGGCTAGAAGAGGCAGAAAGAAGATGTGGAGAGCTCTCTAGAGTGGAGTGAAGGGAGACGCTGGCAGCCAAGGCCTTAAGGCTGCTCTATCCTACCCTCTGGCATGTCTGTTCTATTGTCTTCATTCCTGCCACTAACATCTTGCCACAAGATTAGCAGATCACAAAATGTGATCGCTGTTACACATGCTGCTTACTCTCTTCGGGATTTGAACCTTAATATCCATAATCATGGCACTGCTCTGTAAACCAGATTAAGATAAGCACCTCTATTTTGTAAGGAAGAACAAGAGTCTTTTCCCTATCAAATATACACAGAGCCCTAGTTTTGTGTTAACCTATGTAACCCACGTCTCTACATTTCTATCTAGGCCTTTCTGTTCTCTTGCAAAAAATGAAATGAGAGTCAGAGAGTCCTTTAATCATTCTACTTTCCCTGAGTATCTTTTACTCTCTTTAGAGACAAAGCTTTGATAAGCCCAGTTTTTACCTGGTCAGTTCCTCAATAACATTCTTAAAATTGTACAGTTCTTCTAAAATGCGCTGGTCCATCACTCGCTGAGTTACCATGTCTTTGTAGAAGTCAATCATCTGCCGGGCAATTTGGTCAAGCATTTGTACATACCGCTCTCTGCATGAGAAAAAGGAAGACATGACATCAGGCAGAAAGGAAAAGGAGCCAGAAAGTATATGAGAGAGAAAGTAATTTTAAGGAAAGAAATAGTGAACAGACACCCATAAAAGCTATGTGTGAAGAACAAGCTAGAAAAAGACCTAGGCTGTAAATTCTTGCCATCTCATGAATGAATTCTGAATGCCGAGTGAACGAACTATGGACAATTTTAACCAGAGTCCTAGTTATTTGGAACATAATGTCTGAGATGTGGAACAAAATAACGACTTCTTTTATTTCTTCTTCTAATTTAGAAACTCTATGATGATAAAAACTATATGTCTTACATATTTATTCATTTACAACATCTGACAGTATCTTGAATAGAGTGGGACTTTTATAAATTAAATTCATGAATAAAACCACTTTTCTCAAATTGACCAAAATGTTAAAGGACACCAACTGTAAGTCCCTAAGTACAGTAAGTAATTTCTCTTGCTTCTGAACAACATCAAACAAAATGTTTGGAAACGATTCTAGATGATAAAGTATGAACACCTTAACTGAGAAGTCTTCATCTATTTTAAAAGTGGTCTAGGTATTATATTCTAAAAACTGAGACCCCAGGATTACAATATCTTTGAGTTGGAATAATCATTTAGTTGAATCGCTCACCCACTGACAAAAAGAACTACCCAGCCCTTGCTTACACACTTAAAGTGGCAGGGAGTTCATCAGCTCAGTGTGCCGTTCATTCATTGGGAAGCATCAATTTTTAAAACACTTTCTTTAGGACTTTCCCTCCTGGCGATATAGGAACAACACACTCTGAAGGGCTTTTCCATTAAAACACAACTAGAGGTTGAACCTAGAGCCTATTATACAGAATGGAGTAAGTTAGAAAGAGAAAGACAATGATCATATATTAACGTGTACATATGGAATCTGAAAGGCAGTACCAACAATCCTACGTGCAGGGCAGAAAAGGAGACACAGACATAAAGAACAGCCTTTCGGACACAGTCGGAGAAGGAGAGGATGGGATGATTTGAGAGCATAGCACTGAAACATACACATTTCCATGTGTAAAATAGACAGCCAGTGAGAGTTTGACGCATGATACAGCGAACCCAAAGCCGTGCTCTGAGACAACCTCGAGGGATGGGGTGAGGAGGGAGGGGGAGGAGGGTTCGGGAGGGAGGGGTTACGTGTGTGCCTACGGATGATTCACGCTGATGTACGGCAGCAGCTGCTGCTAAGNAGGCTCTAGAGTAACGGCTCAATTGCCATGGCACACAGGCTTAGCTGCTTTGCAGCATGTGGGATCTTCCCAGATCAGGGACCAAACCCAAACGTCTCCTGCAGACAGACTTTACTGCTGAGCCACCAGGGAAGCCCACATCCTGTACACGTCTTAAATGCCTTCCAGCATTTCAGCTATAAGCAGCTCACTAATTCAAAAAAAGTTCACCATTTTTATCTACAGCACAGATTTACTTGCTTTAGAAGCTTTACATGAGGCTAAGTCCAGTAAAATTTACAAAACTTCATGGACTCCTGAACAAATTTCAAACAGACATTACCCTTTTTCTGTATCTTGCTTTTTATTTTATGAGCACCACCCAAAATCTAAATGGTGGTGGGTTAAGAATGATAATATACACAAATTACTATAATAATACAAAGTTTAAAATTTCTGAATTATCTAAATGAGGAAGAGGAGAAAGTTCAGAAATAGAAAAGAGACTGGAGCAAGAATTGGAAAAAGCTTCATGGATGACACTGCATCCAAGCTGGATTTTGATAAAATCTGACAGGTGAAATCTGAGTGCAAAGAACAGATTTACGAGAGACAGAATTCAGAGCAATTGGTTCAAATGCACAAAGAGGAGTCATAGGAAATAAGGAGAGGGTTGAGAGCAGCATAGCAAAATCAGGGTGGACAGCAGAACCTTTGGAAGGGAAACTGATTTGATTTCCAGTATCTTTAGTTATGGGCTCCCCAGGTGGTACAGTGGTAAAGAATCCACCTGCCAAGACAGGAGGTGCAAGAGACGCAGGTTCAATCCCTTGGTGGGGAAGATCCCCTGGAATAGGAAATGGCAACCCACTCCAGTATTCTTGCCTGGAAAACTGCATGGAGCCTGGTGGGCTACAGTCCATGGGGTCACAAAGAGTTGCATGCAACTGAGCACACATACATCTTCAGGTATAGGTACCAGGGAGAAATACCCAGGCAGACGTTATCAAGGAGCCCCCACCCCACCCCGCCAAGATTTGGGAGTCATCTATAAGCAGCTAAAAGCTAAAGTTCTAAGAATGACACTCTCACATAATTACAAAAAAGAAAACAAAAACAAAGTAACAGGATTGAGAAAGTAGCTGACATAAGCACAAGTGAAACAGACAGTGAGAGGCTGCTGGATAACGTGAGGAGCTCAGCCTCGAGGGGTGGAATGCCAGTGGTGGGAGGGAGGCTCAAGAGGAAACGAATATACATAGATATAGCCGATTAAAGCTGTACGGCAGACACCAACACAACGCTGTAAAGCAATTATCTTCCAGTTAAAAAATAAAGGGAAATCAGCTCATAGGCATAAGGTCTAGCTGAACGCTGCTGCTGCTGCTAAGTCGCTTCAGTCGTGTCCGACTCTGTGTGACCCCATAGCCGGCAGCCCACCAGGCTCCCCCATCCCAGGGATTCTCCAAGCAAGAACACTGGAGTGGGTTGCCATTTCCTTCTCCAATGCATGAAAGTGAAAAGAGAAAGTGAAGTCGCTCAGTCATGTCTGACTCAGTGACCCCATGGACTGCAGCCCACCAGGCTCCTCCGTCCATGGGATTTTCCAGGCAAGAGTAGTGGAGTGGGGTGCCAGTGCCTTTGCCGGAACACTGTTACGAAGAGTTTATTACTTCAGGAAGGAAGAGGTAAAAGATAAATATTTGTGGGTTGGAATGGATACACATGCCACGGAGAAAACCCTGGAGAAGACCTGCACTTTCAGGGCACAGGAAGATTAGAAGAAGCTAAATAAAAATCAGATGAGGAGGGAAAAAAGGGAGACAGAACCAAGAACTAGGAGTTCATGGGAAGGAAACAAAAGAAAAGTTCAAGGATAGTACAGAAAGATTAGATAAGTTACTGCTTTTATTCCACATTTCCCTCCCCCTTAACATTAACTAATCACCGTCTCCACTACTCCCTTCCCCATAATCCTGCCAACAACTCTCATAATCAGAGGACAAATAGGTTACTTTTCTACTCCACTCTAACTGAAGACTCACATTTTTCAGAGGGCAGTGTTGACGTGCATACCACTCTTGAGAATAAAAACACAGGAGGACTCCATTGCCCGCAAAAAGGGAAGTCCACATCAGAACGTTCCAAATTGGTCTTTTCCGACTATCGTTGACAAGGAAGTTGAAAGCCACTAAAGTTATGAAAACAACAAAAGTTATATACAGTCATCAAAACAATCTACCAGGAGTTTAGGAGACTCAGATGTTTGCTATAATCATTTAGCTATCATAAAGAGCTTCAACTGTGTATATACAGTTCTATTCTGGCCACTGGTCATATAAGTAAAAACGAAGCTTCATTGTTAAAACTTATTAATCAGTGATTATTCAGAAATCAGTCAGTATTCCGAAAATATATATTCCATGAAAGCATTCATATTCTAACTTGTCCCTCTCCACCACCACCCCACCCCCAAAGAAGGGTTAGTTTTCTCAGAGTGTGAACACTGTGTTAAGAATGGCCAGGTTTTTATAGCTTTTATGGGCTACCAAAGCAGTGGTGTCAACAGTCTTCAAGAGGTTATTTAGCTCACTTCCCAACGTCAAAGTGTAAACATCTTGCAACAGAATCGTGTATAATTAATTACTCAGAATGACAGAGAAGGCAATGGCACCCCACTCCAGTACTCTTGCCTGGAAAATCCCACAGATGGAGGAGCCTGGGAGGCTACAGTCCATGGGGTCGCTAAGAGTCGGACACGACTGAGCGACTTCCCTTTCACTTTTCACTTTCATGCATTGGAGAAGGAAATGGCAACCCACTCCAGTGTTCTTGTCTGGAGAATCCCAGGGACGGGGGAGCCTGGTGGGCTGCAGTCTATGGGGTCACACAGAGTCAAACACGACTGAAGTGACTTTGCAGCAGCAGCAGCAGCACTCAGAACGAACGTTCTGACAAACACAGCCTTGAGGTGGTACGACTACTATCTAGTTTTCTGTATCAATGTTCTGTTTTCCTTTAGCATTATACTCAGTATTCACGAGACGCCAAGATACTCACTTCCAAAGAACATGAAGAGCACAAAGAGCACCGGATAGAAAAAGTTCAGGCACACAGCCAAGGCGTACTCGTGCACCACGGCTGACACAGCAAAGACCGCCAACATGGCCGCTGCCCTGAGCCTCTTTGTGAAAAACTGCAGGGAAAGGGAAACATAACGGCAACTTTCAAAAAGTCAGTCATCAAACGTGCACTGCACAAGACACACTGAAAATGTACTAAAGGCATCCATTTAATTAGATCTGTATTTGATTTTCTAAGTTTACTCCTCGGAGTAATACAAATGTACTAAAATAATGACAAGAAACATCTGTGCTTAAAAATCCTTATTTCACTACATGAGGCATTTCCAAAACTAATGTTGAAAGATTGAGCATATCTTCAAACACATTAATAACTTATATCTGTAACATACTATGGTTGACAAAACATAGTTTTCATTTATAAAGGGACACAGAGTAACACTGTACGGTAGACTGCGCAGGTACCATTTTTACAGGTAACAAAACTAAGATTCAGAAACAAGGGACTTGCCTCATCCATTAGTCAAACCCTTACAAGTGAAGGACACTCAAATATAGTGTCATTTGTACCATGACACACTGTCATTCAGCCAACAGTGCCCTTACTTAACAATTCAAACCTACAATCCAGACATCAGTGTTAATCAGAAACCAGTATTAACTGACATTTAGTTAAGTTGCTCAGTCGTGTCCGACTTTTTGCGACCCCATGGACTGTAGCCCACCAGGCTCCTCTGTCCATGGGATTCTCCAAGCAAGATTACTGGAGTGGGTTGCCATTTCCTTCTCCAGGGGATCTTCCCGACCCAGGGATTGAACCCAGGTCTCCCATATTAGAGGCAGACGCGTTAACCTCTGAGCCACCAGGGAAGCCCATACTACATTTAAGTCAGCCTAAATAAATTCTGTTGTAAAGAATGTCTGGAAGACATACATTAATAATCTATACTGGAGAGTGGTAAATTCGACCATAGGTGCTTTCTCCACTTCTAACAAAAGGAACAAAAACAAAAAACAAATGGAGAAAGTTAGGGGGAGATTGGAGATTATCTGTTATTATTATTGGAGATTATCTGACTCCTTAAAAAATATATATGTATATCAACCATTACTGGTGGATCATTTCAGCTTCTCCAATGCCTCCATGCATTCTTACATTGCAGCCGTGAAATCCAGAGCAAAAACATGGTCTTAATCCTAGCACCTGTGCACACTGGTCCTCTACACAGTGCTACTCAAAGCAGAAGACTTCTGAGACCTTAAGGGTTCACAAGAAAATTGCAGACAACTAAGGATAATTTCTTACAACTGTACAGTACTAACACTTTCTGGAAAAGAATCTCTGTTTCTTCAACAATTTCAACTAAACCCCACTGCTCACCCAGAGAAAGTCCTTGTAAGCATAGTAATATAGCCAGTCATGGACCACCACATTCCAGGTCCTGTAATAGTTAGAGTACGATGTAGAGTTCCACCAATCCTGAGGAAAAAAGCAAAGGTGTAAACACATAAACAAAACCAAAGCCAAACCTCCTGAATACTCCCAGAGAATATACGCACATAACGAGACATCCAGAGAGTGTTATGATAAATTGCTGGTCCACACACTGATGCAGAAAAATCTTCAAAGGCATTTTGGTTATTAGTGTTCGATGTGACATTAATCCTAATTCAACGGATGATTAAGTTCCCAGTTCAGTTCACTTCAGTCGCTCAGTCGTGTCCGACTCTTTGCGACCCCATGAATCGCAGCACGCCAGGCCTCCCTGTTCATCACCATCTCCCAGAGTTCACTCAGACTCACGTCCATCGAGTCCATGATGCCATCCAGCCATCTCATCCTTGGTCATCCCCTTCTCCTCCTGCCCCCAATCCCTCCCAGCATCAGAGTCTTTTCCAATGAGTCAACTCTTTGCATCTGGTGGCCAAAGTACTGGAGTTTCAGCTTTAGCA
>SJYX01022110.1:0-41323 GCA_006410675.1 Oreotragus oreotragus | reverse complement strand
CATGAGGTGGCCAAAGTACTGGAGTTTCAGCTTTAGCATCATTCCTTCCAAAGAACACCCAGGGCTGATCTCCTTTATACTTAGGTATAATACTTAATACTGGACACACCGTTTGGTTCTTCATAAATGCTTTTTCTCTTCTCATCTCTAATATTTGTGGGTTTTTTTGAAATGTCCTTCTTTTCTCCATTTCCATTCTAAAAGAAAATCCTATCTATTATTCAAGTTCTACTTGAAACGTTGCCTTTACTATGAAGCTATTATTTACCTAAAAGACATAATCTTCTTTCTTTGAAACACTGTTGAAGTTCAACTTGACCTCCATAATGCTTGGCTCATCATTGACCCATATTTGATGAAATTAATTAAATTGTCCCCCATTCTAGTCCCTGTTTCTAGTCTTAATGTCTGCTTGTTTTCCTCTTTAATTCTTATTCTTTGCCTAGCCAGCATTATGACCACACCAAGGTAAGGCTCTGACTTTAAAAAATAAAAAATCTTGTCTAGTGTTCTGGACAACTGAATTACCATATGTGTTTGATCTAAGGGTTCTGTGTGTGCCTCCACTCTGGGTCAGTCTTGTTACACATTTGTCTTGCTCTCTATTTGGTATACATATCTACTGAACCCCTTCTAATAATCTGACAGGGTCATAGGCCCTGGAGATGTGCCAGTGGATAAAACAGATTTGTTCCTTGTCCCTGCTTTCAAGGAGCTTACCATTCAGTTGAGGGAGGCAGTCAACAAATAATACCACAATGACAACTACGTAATGATGCTTTAATAGAAAAATACAGACAGGCTTGTTGTAGGTCCAGTCTATTCTTTATCTTCCCTCACCTAACCTCTCTTCCTACCTTGTTGTCCTCTCCACTCTCATCCCAATGTCTGTATGTTTAAATTGTTATTTTTTAAGGCCTAGATCCAATGCCATCTTCTCATGAACATAAGATATAGAAATAAGTATGTACCCAGTAAGCATACAAATAGATTTTTATGCACATCTTCTCACCCACGCTACAAGCTCCTGAGGGCAAGGCTTCACACACTTTATCTTAATAGTCCAAGAGCTAAGCCAGCAAGGGAAGTACACATCAGCTCCTGTGAAACAAACAAAAGGTCCTCTCCCCAGTCCTAATAGACTATACTTAGAGAACCGTCATCCATACTCCTTGTAGGAAATCCTGTTCTGCTCCTGCCTCCTTTCAGGAATGTAACCTTAGACAAAAGGTAAACAAATACTCGAAGTCCAGAAATGACAAGAACTTAGAACATTCTACATCTCGATGCCCATGGTAACTAAGGTTGTGCACCATGAACTCTGCCATGAGAGTTTCTTAATCTGGAAGGACTGAGCATTTTTTTCATATTGTTAATTCTGTTATTCTGAACCTAATAAAGGGTTACCTGGATCACAAGCTGCTGAACAATATGCTACGTTTCTAAACCCACCACTTTATTGCATGCTGTGCTGTGCTCAGTTGCTCCGTCATGTCTGACTCTTTGTGACCCCATAGACTGTAGCCCACCAGGTTCCTCTGTCCATGGGATTTCCCAGACAGGAATAGTGAAGTGAGTTGCCATTTCCTCCTCCATGGACTCTTCCTCGACCCAGGGATCGAACCCACGGCTCTTGCATCTCCTGCATAGGCAGGCGAGTTCTTTACCGCGAGTGCCACTGGTTATCATCAATATTAGAATCATGAATATTACGCTTTGCCAACTGAACATCTGAAGTTGTTTATGGGAGCCCTGGCCAGGTCAGCACTTGGTGCTGTCAGCAAATAAGCAGAAACTCCCAGTACACTGGGCTGGAGTACACNCGAGTGCCACTGGTTATCATCAATATTAGAATCATGAATATTACGCTTTGCCAACTGAACATCTGAAGTTGTTTATGGGAGCCCTGGCCAGGTCAGCACTTGGTGCTGTCAGCAAATAAGCAGAAACTCCCAGTACACTGGGCTGGAGTACACAGATATTTACTCCTCTGTTTGCACAGCTTGCTACTTTCCATCTACTCTTGGTTTTCATGTAAGATGCCATGTGTGGTGCTGTGAGGGATGCTGGATGTGCACGCCTGTGTTTATTTGGGGAATGTAAGAGCTGTGGGGTTTTAATTACCCTGAGCTGGTAGAGATCAATTTGATAAACAAACATATTAGTAAAGAAAAAAGAAAAAAACAAACATTCTTTTGCTGTCAGAGGATGGCAACTTGAAATCGTAGCATCTTAGAGCTGTAGAGCTGGAAGAAACAGCAGAGATTAGGGAGGTCAAGACCCTCATTTTGCAAATTAGGAAACTGAGCCCCCAAAGATAAAATAGCTGAAAAAGTGTCTTAAGAACTTGGGTTCTTCTATGAGACAGACCTTGTTCAAATCCCAAGTCCATAACTTATCAAATGATGTTGGCAAGCCACTCGACCTTTCTGGGACTCAGTGTCCTCATCTGGAAAGTGGGGATGATGGTAGACTTATGAGGATTAAATGGGATGGTGCATTAAAGTGCTCAGCACAGTACTTGACATAGTGAATAATTACTCATGCTAACTTTTATCATTAGCAGCCTCATCATCACCACCATTGATAGTTACCACCACAGATTGTTAGTTACAGTGCTCTTGCCTAAATTAATACTCTCTCACACATACCTGGGTTTGTTTTTATACATATACGTTTCTTTATACATAAGAAATAATTATTGGGACTTCCCTGGTGACCCATGGTTAAGAATCTGCCTGCCAATCCAGGGAACACAGGTTTGATCCCTGGTCCAGAAGGATTCCACGTGTCACAGAGCAACTGAGCCTGTGTGCTTCAACTCCTGAGCCGTCGCTCTGGAGCCCGTGTTCCACAGCAAGAGAAGCCCTACGGGGAAGCCTGTNGGTTTGACCACTTCCAATTTGCCTTGATTCATGGACCTAACGTTCCAGGTTCCTATGCAATATTACTCTTTATAGCATCAGACTTTGCTTCTATCACCAGTCACATGCACAACTGGGTATTGTTTTTGCTTTGGCTCCATCCCTTCATTCTTTCTGAAGTTATTTCTCCACTGATCTCCTGTAGTGTGTTGGGCACCTGCTGACCTGGGGAGTTCCTCTTTCAGTATCCTATCATTTTGCCTTTTTATACTGTTCATGGCATTCTCAAGGCAAGAATACTGAAGTGGTTTGCCATTCCTTTCTCCAGTGGAACACCTTCTGTCAGCCCTCTCCACCATGACCTGCCTGTCTTGGGTGGCCCCATGGGAATTGCTTAGTTTCCTTGAGTTAGACAATGCTGTGGTCCTAGTGTGATTAGATTGACTAGTTTTCTAGTCATGAGAATGACTATACTATCCATCAAAGGGATTCCCTGGTAGCTCAGATGGTAAAGTGTTGCCTGCAACATTGAAAAACCAGGTTCGGTCCCTGGGTCAGGAAGATCCCCTGGAGAAGGAAATGGCAACCCACTGCAGTGCTCTTGTCTGGAAAATTCTATGGATGGAGGAGCCTGGTAGGCTACCATCCATGGGGTCACAAAGAGTCGGACATGACTTAGAGACTTCACTTTTACTATCCATCAAATCCACTTCTGGATATTTATCCAAAAGAAACAAAAACACTAATTCAAAAAGATATATACATTCCTATGCCACGGCCTTACAAATAGCTGTGAAAGAAGAGAAGTGAAAAGCAAAGTAGAAAATGAAAGATATAAGCATCTGAATGCAGAGTTCCAAAGAATAGCAAGAAGAGATAAGAAAGCCTTCCTCAGCGATCAACGCAAAGAAACAGAGGAAAACAACAGAATGGGAAAGACGAGAGATCTCTTCAAGAAAATTAGAGATACCAAGGAAACATTTCATGCAAAGATGGGCTCGATAAAGGACAGAAATGGTATGGACCTAACAGAAGCAGAAGATATTAAGAAGAGGTGGCCAGAATACACAGAAGAAATGTACAAAAAAGATCTTCATGACCCAGATAACCATGATGGTGTGATCACTCACCTAGAGCCAGATATCCTGGAAAGTGAAGTCAAGTGGGCCTTAGAAAGCACCACTATGAACAAAGCTAGTGGAGGTGATGGAATTCCAGTTGAGCTATTTCAAACCCTGAAAGATGATGCTGTGACAGTGCTGCACTCAATATGCCAGCAAATTGGAAAATTCAGCAATGGCCACTGGACTGGAAAANAGTGAAGTCAAGTGGGCCTTAGAAAGCACCACTATGAACAAAGCTAGTGGAGGTGATGGAATTCCAGTTGAGCTATTTCAAACCCTGAAAGATGATGCTGTGACAGTGCTGCACTCAATATGCCAGCAAATTGGAAAATTCAGCAATGGCCACTGGACTGGAAAAGGTCAGTTTTTATTCCAATCCCAAAGAAAGGCAATGCCAAAGCATGTTCAAACTACTGCACAATTGCACTCATCTCACACACTAGTAAAGTAATGCTCAAAATTCTCCAAGCCAGTCTTCAGCAATATGTGACCGTGAACTTCCAGATGTTCAAGCTGGTTTTAAGAAAGGCAGAGGAACCAGAGATCAAATTGCCAACATCCACTGGATCATGGAAAAAGCAAAAGAGTTCCAAAAAAACATCTGCTTTATTAACTATGTCAAAGCCTTTGACCGTGTGGATCACCACAAACTGTGGAAAATTCTTAAGGAGATGGGATTACCAGACCACCTGACCTGCCTCCTGAGAAATCTGTATGCAGGTCTAGAAGCAATAGTTAAAACCGGACATGGAACAACAGACTGGTTCCAAATTGGGAAAGGAGTACGTCAAGGCTGTATACTGTCATCCTGCTTATTTAACTTATATGCAGAGTACATCATGCAAAATGCTGGGCTGGAGTATACACAAACTGGAATCAAGATTGCCGGGAGAAATATCAATAACCTTAGATATGCAGATGACACTACTCCTATGGCAGAAAGTGAAGAAGAACTAAAGAGCCTCATGATGAAAGTGAAAGAGGAGAGTGAAAATGTTGGCTTAAAACTNACTGTCATCCTGCTTATTTAACTTATATGCAGAGTACATCATGCAAAATGCTGGGCTGGAATATACACAAACTGGAATCAAGATTGCCGGGAGAAATATCAATAACCTTAGATATGCAGATGACACTACTCCTATGGCAGAAAGTGAAGAAGAACTAAAGAGCCTCATGATGAAAGTGAAAGAGGAGAGTGAAAATGTTGGCTTAAAACTCAACATTCAGATAATGAAAATCATGGCATCTGGTCCCATCACTTCATGGCAAATAGATGGGGAAACAATGGAAACNTCATGATGAAAGTGAAAGAGGAGAGTGAAAATGTTGGCTTAAAACTCAACATTCAGATAATGAAAATCATGGCATCTGGTCCCATCACTTCATGGCAAATAGATGGGGAAACAATGGAAACTGTGAAAGACTTTATTTGGGCAGCTCCAAAGTCACTGCAGATGGTGACTGCAGCCATGAAATTAAAAGCCATTTACTCCTTGGAAGAAAAGCTATGAACAACCTAGATAGCATATTTAAAAGCGTAGACATTACTTTGCCAACCAAGGTCCGTCTAGTCAAGTCTAATGCTTTTCCAGCAGTCATGTATGGATATAAGAGTTGGACTATAAAGAAAGTTGAGCATTGAAGAACTGATACTTTTGAACTGTAGTGTTGGAGAAGACTCTTGAGAGTCCCTTGGACAGCAAGGAGATCCAATCAGTCAATCTTAAAGGAGATCAATCCTGAATATTCATTGGAAGAACTAATACTGAAGCTGAGCCCCAATATTTGGCCACCGAATGCAAAGAACTGATTTATTGGAAAAGACCCTCATACTGAGAAAGATTGAAGGTGGGAGGAGAAGGGGCCAACAGAGGATGAGATGGTTGGATGGCATCACTAACTCGATAGACATGAGTTTAAGTAAGCTCCATAAGTTGGTGATGGACAGGGAAGCCTGGCGTGTTGCAGTCCGTGTGGTTGCAAAGAGTTGAACACAACTGAGTGACTGAACTGAAGTGAAGTGAAAAATATTACTATGTAATTATCTGTTTACTGGTTTGAACAAGTTAATTCCCATGTTTAAATAGCATGATGAAATACAATATTTTTTCTCAGAGAGATAGTTTACTCCATCTTTCTGTACTTCTAATTTAATCATTGATCAAAATTAAATTTAGTGAAGTATGGGAACTATAGATTATATATTGCAGGAAACCACCATAATAGATCAACTGTCTCTATACTGGTAGAACTCATTCCCATCCATTCAGAAGAAACCTTCAGTTTTTACTTTTCTACTATATCACTTTTCCATAAAATGAAGTAAAACAGAAAGCATAGTGTTTGATATTGCAGCTGCTGGGAAAATATGGAAGAGTAAACCAGTTCTATACGTCAGGACCATAGGCAATGAGATTAAGACATGTATGGCTAAGAAAGAAAACTTTTTTTCCAGCTTCTATCTAATAATATCCATGTGTCTGGAGGAATGTAGAAAGGGGAGAAGGAGAAATTTACCCATTATATTTTTCTCCTACAGCCTTGGATTCTTAAAGATTAATTATGCTCCTTTAAAATTAACATTGATAGGAAAATTAAAGCTGATTTGCTCATAGAGAGTTTGCCAGAATCAAGCCATCCTCCTCCCACGTATAGCTAGTAGATTGAATGGGATGTCAGTTGGCAAATCAGGATGAGAGGTTTAGTTTCTGGAGACCACTTGAAGGAGGGTGTTCTGGTCATAACAGAGCCAGTAGAACAATTCTGGAACCTCTAAGAGTGAGCTTCATTAATGTGAGAATGTTTGAGGGGGAAAAAAACAGATGAGTTTTAGATAATTACCATGAGCTATCAGAAACTTAAGTCTTGATTTCACAGGTTAGCAGATGTGAATTCAAGAGAAGATCAGGATGTAAAGATTTGGGGTCCAAATACATATTTAGAGGCTAAAACCACCATCTCTAAAATTTTTCCATATTATTTTGTTATTTACTCTTTAATCAACAAGCATTTAAGACATGCCTTTTGTATGGAACACAGAAATTTAGAGTAGAAAAGAAAATTCAACATCTTTCTCTAAGAAATTTATGATTATCCCAGATGTAGAAAAGTAGTCTTTCAGATTAGTGGTATTCTAAGTTGATTATATTTTCATATTTCTACAATTATGTTTGATTTAACTGAGTAGTGCTAGAAAGATTGAGTACAATAGAAGAAGCAAGTAATAACAGTCTAGTTAATTTTATGGATAAGATTCCATAGGTATTTACTCCACTAGGTTTTTGTCTCAATAACTCCCTGATAATTTTTGGAAAAGAAGTGATGTGTAAACTACTCACATTGATCCATTTGTCATATTGAAATAATGCCCAAGACTTAATCTTACCTGATTTAATTTTCTGATCATCTATTCCATCCCTACTCACCTACATTATCTATCTTACCCTTTCATCTCTTCACTCTATAAATTTCTCTTCACTTTTTTTAGGATAATTCACAGTAATTTCTCATCCTGAAGGTTAGGTGAAACATTTGAAGAATGTAATCAATAAAATGTGTTGTATGATGGTTAGAACAATAAAGATATTATAAGAAATATTTTCTGCATGAATAAAGTTGACAGTTAATATACTGGTAAAAGTTATTAACCTATTAGCAATCAATAATACCACTCAAATTTCTAAGAAATAGTAAATATCTCTTCCTTAAACTATACTTCATATTATCTTTAAAATATGACTGAAGCTGAATTTAATCTTTTTGCCTCAATACATTTCAATTTATTATAGTAATTTCTTGGGATATTTGTCTTATTACTTTTTTTTTACTTCAACTGAGTTTTCAAGTCTATTTAAAATTTTTTTGAAGTATTGTTGATTTACAATGTTGTGTTAATTTCAGGTGTACAGCAAGATGATTCAGTTATATATAATATATATTGCTGGCTAGGTATTTTAAATTCAATGACCATTATGGTGGTTAAAGTACATTTGTTTAGTTATTTATTTTTGTTGTCTGGACAGGGACTTGAACCCTGGACCCTCAGATAAAAAGCCTGATGCTCTACCGACTGAGCTACCCAGGCTCTATTTTATATATAGCAGTATGTATATGTTAACTCCTTGTTTGTCCTTGTTTGTTCCTACCAAAGGGAAAACCTGTGGTAACCTTAAGTGTGTTTTCTATGTCTGTGGGTCTCTTTCTGCTTTGTATATAGGTTCATTTGCATCACTTTTTTAGATTCCACATATAAGCAATATCATATGATATTTGTCTCTGTCTGGCTCACTTCACTTTATCACTTTAGTATGATAATCTCTAGGTCCATCCATGTTATGAAAAATACATTATTTCCATTCATTTTTATGGCTGAGTAATATTTCAATATATATACTCAGTCTCTTTATCCATTCATCTAGGTTGCTTCCATGTCAGTCCAGTCGTGTCTGACTCTTTGCGACCCCATGAACCGTATGTCTTAGCTACTGTGAATAGTACTTCAGTAAACATTGGGTTAGTTCAGTTCAGTTCAGTTCAGTTGCTCAGTCATGTCCGACTCTGCGATTATCAGTATTTATTTTGGTAAAGCCACCAAGACAATGAGAAAAAAAGGTTAAAAATGTAATATCTCATAGGGGAATGAGTCTGAAGCTAGGATGATAAACAGAGACCATTTTTCATTTAACTTCTCTCTGTACTTTTTGTGTTCTTTTAGAATTTTGTGTAAATAATACTTTATTGTAAAAATAAATGCATTAGTTTCTTATTATCTTTTGATTTATAATAATTCTCTATATAGTCTAGATACTAATCCTTCAATTTTATCGATTATTTCTGCTGTTTGAGACTTTCCAGTTTACGAAGACTTTTCACATAAAGAAGTTAATTTTAGTGTTGTCTAGTTTGCCAGTACTTCTTTTATAGTCAGTGATTTTTGAATAAAATTAAAATATTAGGATTTATTGACTTGGAAGCAACAAAAGACAACTTACATTGCCCAAAAAGACAAAAATTGTGTCATAATTGCAAGAGTCTTTTAGTAATGATATCTTCTGGTACAGCCTGATTTAGGAGAAAATAACCATCAGAATTCCTCTCTCTGTTCAGACTCATGAGAGTTGACTCTGTTCTTCATTCTCACACACCAGAAAATAGGCACTGGTAACCCTAGACTCATCTGGGTCATCACAAGATAACTGCACTCCAGATCCATAGTCTCCTACTATCAGGTCTGCAGGAAATAGAGAAAACTTTTCTTTCTTTCCCAGAAGTCCAAATACTAGTTCATGATTTATCAGCTATCATTTGCATACAAGCCTATAATGAACCCACTATTATGGACAAAATAGGGCATGCTGACCGATTAAGATCAATTTGAGTCCCCTCGTGCATCTGGAAACCTAGTCAACCGTTGAAAAGCACATGGGCTCAGAGTAGGGAAAGAAGAGTAAGATTACCCAAAAATGCTAACCTTGTGGGGCTAGGTGGCCCCCAAACCAATTAATGTCCAGATAATAATTACTTTTCATTTCATAAGTAATGCTGATAAATGATTACTACTAGATTTAAGGATAGAAACTTGATATAAAATACTGGCCTTGCCATCTAGTATAAGATAATTATCTACTTTCTCTAAGTTACAGTGCTTCATATTTAAAATGGAAATTATAATATTTTTAAGGTTATTGTGGATCAGATAGAAATTATATGTAAACAGGTTGACCCATGCTTGATAAACATAGTACCATAACTGCTATTAACATTTGAGTGTTAATTGAAAGCTATGTGCCACCTTTTCTAGAGTCAGTCACATGTGAAGCTGCCTCTCTGCTTATGGTATTAATCTTTTGTTAACTGGACATCAGTTAAAGGAGATAAAGCCAGCGTGTAGCACTCATGCCGGCCCCACTTAAATCCAGTCCAGGTTGATCTGTTCTGTTGATTGATGAAGAGAAGCCGACCTACAGCTTGAAGGAGAAGCACAATTGAAATTAAAGGGGCTGTACATTTGCTTTTCAATATTCCATATAGACTACAGAGTTCTGTTTTGTGTTTTCTCTCACAATGCCATCCTTTCTTACTTCAACATTTTGACACAATCTTTCTGTGTTCCAAGAATGGATGATGTAATTGTCAGAGACTTAAGAAGTTGGCTTAATTTCTTTTTCTTATGGTAGGTCCTTAGACCTAACATGAGTTGGTTATCTGTTTTAAATATAGCGACGTACATATTAACTCCCAATCTATCACTTCACACTTCCCCCCTGGTAACCACAGATTCATTCTCTAAGTCTGTNCTGATTTATTGGAAAAGACCCTCATACTGAGAAAGATTGAAGGTGGGAGGAGAAGGGGCCAACAGAGGATGAGATGGTTGGATGGCATCACTAACTCGATAGACATGAGTTTAAGTAAGCTCCATAAGTTGGTGATGGACAGGGAAGCCTGGCGTGTTGCAGTCCGTGTGGTTGCAAAGAGTTGAACACAACTGAGTGACTGAACTGAAGTGAAGTGAAAAATATTACTATGTAATTATCTGTTTACTGGTTTGAACAAGTTAATTCCCATGTTTAAATAGCATGATGAAATACAATATTTTTTCTCAGAGAGATAGTTTACTCCATCTTTCTGTACTTCTAATTTAATCATTGATCAAAATTAAATTTAGTGAAGTATGGGAACTATAGATTATATATTGCAGGAAACCACCATAATAGATCAACTGTCTCTATACTGGTAGAACTCATTCCCATCCATTCAGAAGAAACCTTCAGTTTTCACTTTTCTACTATATCACTTTTCCATAAAATGAAGTAAAACAGAAAGCATAGTGTTTGATATTGCAGCTGCTGGGAAAATATGGAAGAGTAAACCAGTTCTATACGTCAGGACCATAGGCAATGAGATTAAGACATGTATGGCTAAGAAAGAAAACTTTTTTTCCAGCTTCTATCTAACAATATCCATGTGTCTGGAGGAATGTAGAAAGGGGAGAAGGAGAAATTTACCCATTATATTTTTCTCCTACAGCCTTGGATTCTTAAAGATTAATGATGCTCCTTTAAAATTAACATTGATAGGAAAATTAAAGCTGATTTGCTCATAGAGAGTTTGCCAGAATCAAGCCATCCTCCTCCCACGTATAGCTAGTAGATTGAATGGGATGTCAGTTGGCAAATCAGGATGAGAGGTTTAGTTTCTGGAGACCACTTGAAGGAGGGTGTTCTGGTCATAACAGAGCCAGTAGAACAATTCTGGAACCTCTAAGAGTGAGCTTCATTAATGTGAGAATGTTTGAGGGGGAAAAAAACAGATGAGTTTTAGATAATTACCATGAGCTATCAGAAACTTAAGTCTTGATTTCACAGGTTAGCAGATGTGAATTCAAGAGAAGATCAGGATGTAAAGATTTGGGGTCCAAATACATATTTAGAGGCTAAAACCACCATCTCTAAAATTTTTCCATATTATTTTGTTATTTACTCTTTAATCAACAAGCATTTAAGACATGCCTTTTGTATGGAACACAGAAATTTAGAGTAGAAAAGAAAATTCAACATCTTTCTCTAAGAAATTTATGATTATCCCAGATGTAGAAAAGTAGTCTTTCAGATTAGTGGTATTCTAAGTTGATTATATTTTCATATTTCTACAATTATGTTTGATTTAACTGAGTAGTGCTAGAAAGATTGAGTACAATAGAAGAAGCAAGTAATAACAGTCTAGTTAATTTTATGGATAAGATTCCATAGGTATTTACTCCACTAGGTTTTTGTCTCAATAACTCCCTGATAATTTTTGGAAAAGAAGTGATGTGTAAACTACTCACATTGATCCATTTGTCATATTGAAATAATGCCCAAGACTTAATCTTACCTGATTTAATTTTCTGATCATCTATTCCATCCCTACTCACCTACATTATCTATCTTACCCTTTCATCTCTTCACTCTATAAATTTCTCTTCACTTTTTTTAGGATAATTCACAGTAATTTCTCATCCTGAAGGTTAGGTGAAACATTTGAAGAATGTAATCAATAAAATGTGTTGTATGATGGTTAGAACAATAAAGATATTATAAGAAATATTTTCTGCATGAATAAAGTTGACAGTTAATATACTGGTAAAAGTTATTAACCTATTAGCAATCAATAATACCACTCAAATTTCTAAGAAATAGTAAATATCTCTTCCTTAAACTATACTTCATATTATCTTTAAAATATGACTGAAGCTGAATTTAATCTTTTTGCCTCAATACATTTCAATTTATTATAGTAATTTCTTGGGATATTTGTCTTATTACTTTTTTTTTACTTCAACTGAGTTTTCAAGTCTATTTAAAATTTTTTTGAAGTATTGTTGATTTACAATGTTGTGTTAATTTCAGGTGTACAGCAAGATGATTCAGTTATATATAATATATATTGCTGGCTAGGTATTTTAAATTCAATGACCATTATGGTGGTTAAAGTACATTTGTTTAGTTATTTATTTTTGTTGTCTGGACAGGGACTTGAACCCTGGACCCTCAGATAAAAAGCCTGATGCTCTACCGACTGAGCTACCCAGGCTCTATTTTATATATAGCAGTATGTATATGTTAACTCCTTGTTTGTCCTTGTTTGTTCCTACCAAAGGGAAAACCTGTGGTAACCTTAAGTGTGTTTTCTATGTCTGTGGGTCTCTTTCTGCTTTGTATATAGGTTCATTTGCATCACTTTTTTAGATTCCACATATAAGCAATATCATATGATATTTGTCTCTGTCTGGCTCACTTCACTTTATCACTTTAGTATGATAATCTCTAGGTCCATCCATGTTATGAAAAATACATTATTTCCATTCATTTTTATGGCTGAGTAATATTTCAATATATATACTCAGTCTCTTTATCCATTCATCTAGGTTGCTTCCATGTCAGTCCAGTCGTGTCTGACTCTTTGCGACCCCATGAACCGTATGTCTTAGCTACTGTGAATAGTACTTCAGTAAACATTGGGTTAGTTCAGTTCAGTTCAGTTCAGTTGCTCAGTCATGTCCGACTCTGCGATTATCAGTATTTATTTTGGTAAAGCCACCAAGACAATGAGAAAAAAAGGTTAAAAATGTAATATCTCATAGGGGAATGAGTCTGAAGCTAGGATGATAAACAGAGACCATTTTTCATTTAACTTCTCTCTGTACTTTTTGTGTTCTTTTAGAATTTTGTGTAAATAATACTTTATTGTAAAAATAAATGCATTAGTTTCTTATTACCTTTTGATTTATAATAATTCTCTATATAGTCTAGATACTAATCCTTCAATTTTATCGATTATTTCTGCTGTTTGAGACTTTCCAGTTTACGAAGACTTTTCACATAAAGAAGTTAATTTTAGTGTTGTCTAGTTTGCCAGTACTTCTTTTATAGTCAGTGATTTTTGAATAAAATTAAAATATTAGGATTTATTGACTTGGAAGCAACAAAAGACAACTTACATTGCCCAAAAAGACAAAAATTGTGTCATAATTGCAAGAGTCTTTTAGTAATGATATCTTCTGGTACAGCCTGATTTAGGAGAAAATAACCATCAGAATTCCTCTCTCTGTTCAGACTCATGAGAGTTGACTCTGTTCTTCATTCTCACACACCAGAAAATAGGCACTGGTAACCCTAGACTCATCTGGGTCATCACAAGATAACTGCACTCCAGATCCATAGTCTCCTACTATCAGGTCTGCAGGAAATAGAGAAAACTTTTCTTTCTTTCCCAGAAGTCCAAATACTAGTTCATGATTTATCAGCTATCATTTGCATACAAGCCTATAATGAACCCACTATTATGGACAAAATAGGGCATGCTGACCGATTAAGATCAATTTGAGTCCCCTCGTGCATCTGGAAACCTAGTCAACCGTTGAAAAGCACATGGGCTCAGAGTAGGGAAAGAAGAGTAAGATTACCCAAAAATGCTAACCTTGTGGGGCTAGGTGGCCCCCAAACCAATTAATGTCCAGATAATAATTACTTTTCATTTCATAAGTAATGCTGATAAATGATTACTACTAGATTTAAGGATAGAAACTTGATATAAAATACTGGCCTTGCCATCTAGTATAAGATAATTATCTACTTTCTCTAAGTTACAGTGCTTCATATTTAAAATGGAAATTATAATATTTTTAAGGTTATTGTGGATCAGATAGAAATTATATGTAAACAGGTTGACCCATGCTTGATAAACATAGTACCATAACTGCTATTAACATTTGAGTGTTAATTGAAAGCTATGTGCCACCTTTTCTAGAGTCAGTCACATGTGAAGCTGCCTCTCTGCTTATGGTATTAATCTTTTGTTAACTGGACATCAGTTAAAGGAGATAAAGCCAGCGTGTAGCACTCATGCCGGCCCCACTTAAATCCAGTCCAGGTTGATCTGTTCTGTTGATTGATGAAGAGAAGCCGACCTACAGCTTGAAGGAGAAGCACAATTGAAATTAAAGGGGCTGTACATTTGCTTTTCAATATTCCATATAGACTACAGAGTTCTGTTTTGTGTTTTCTCTCACAATGCCATCCTTTCTTACTTCAACATTTTGACACAATCTTTCTGTGTTCCAAGAATGGATGATGTAATTGTCAGAGACTTAAGAAGTTGGCTTAATTTCTTTTTCTTATGGTAGGTCCTTAGACCTAACATGAGTTGGTTATCTGTTTTAAATATAGCGACGTACATATTAACTCCCAATCTATCACTTCACACTTCCCCCCTGGTAACCACAGATTCATTCTCTAAGTCTGTTTATGTTTTATAAATAAGTTCATTTGAATCATTTTAAAATAAGTTCATTTGAATCATTTTAAAATAAGTTCATTTGTATCATTTTTTAATATTCTGCATGTAAGTGGTATCATAAGATAGGTTTTTTTCTGTGACTTGTTTTACTTAGTATGATAATCTTGAGGTTCATCCATGTTGCTGCAAATGGCATTATTTCATTCTTTCTTTTTAATGACTGGGTAATATGCCATTGTGTATATAAATACCACATCTATTTTATCCATTCTTCTGTCAATGGACATTTAGATTACTTCAATGTCTTGGCTGTTGTAAATAGTGCTGCTGTGAACATTGGGTTCATCCATCATTTTGAACTATGCTTTTCTCCAGATATAGTCCCTGGAACAGGATTGCTGGATAATATGGTAGCTCCATTTTTAGTGAAGTTGACTTAGTTTTTACTGAAAACCAATTAGGTTGATTATTTCATGGTAATATGATAGCACTTTTATTCTGTTGTTCATAAACTCCTGCGCTGGTGGGATCATGAGTTCAATTGTTTTCAAATTGTCATTTGTGAAGTTGATGAGTTCCAAGAAAATATCCCAGGGCTCTTCCTGGGAAATTTAAGAGTATAAATCAACTAAGCGTACAGGCTGCATGTCTCTAACCTGAACATTCCATTTCTATTGCTTCATCCTAGGTTCTAGGTAACATTTTATTTAGAAAATAGAAATGAATTACACAGCTTCAAAAACAAACATATTTTGGAGATTCACTGTTTCATACAAAGGAACCACAATCTAATAATATATTAGCATGACCTACATCATACTGTTTATCTGTAAACTATTTAGATATTTAGTTCAGCCAGTATTTACTGAACATCTTTTCAGTATACCGTGTGGTTCTCATGCCTGACTATGATGGTGGTGGTGGTTTAGTTGCTCAATTGTGTCCAACTCTTTACGACCCCATGGATTACAGTCTGCCAGGCTCCTCCGTCCATGAGATTCTCCAGGCAAGAATACTGGAGTGGGTTGCCATTTCCTCCTCCAGGGGATCTTCCTGACCCAGGAATAGAACCCAAGTCTTCTGTATTGCAGGCAGATTCTTTACCAACTGAGCTTCAAGGGAAGCCCCACACAAGGAGACAGTCTCTGTCCTTACAGTGTAGATACCCCAGGGTAGCAGTGATTACTGGATGCCTACTCAATGTCTCTCCTTCCTTTCTTCTTTTCTAGTAGAACCACNTAGAACCCAAGTCTTCTGTATTGCAGGCAGATTCTTTACCAACTGAGCTTCAAGGGAAGCCCCACACAAGGAGACAGTCTCTGTCCTTACAGTGTAGATACCCCAGGGTAGCAGTGATTACTGGATGCCTACTCAATGTCTCTCCTTCCTTTCTTCTTTTCTAGTAGAACCACAATATAAAGCCAAGCAGCAATGTGCCCAATTAGAATATAATATTTCCTAGTCACTTCTGTAGTTAGGGTTAGCCAACAGAAGTGAGCTAAGGTATTGGGTAAGACTTCCAGGAAAGTACCTTAGAAGGAAACTTAACAGCTTGAATATACATTTTATCTATTGCATTCTCTTCTTTCCTGCTGTCTGATAAGCAGATGTGACGGCTGGAGTTATCTTGGATATATGGTAACTTTAGGTATGTAAAACCATACACTGAGTGTTTCAGTTCAGAAAAATTGAAGGATCCTAGAAATCTGATGAGCTTGAAGCTGTCACACAAGTTCAGGACTGCTCACTTCTGGGTTTTCTTTACATAAGATAAAAATAAACCTCCAACTTGTTTAAATAACTGTTATTATTTTTAATGTTAAGTCAAACTTAATGGTTATAGACAAGAATGTAAAGAGGGAGATTCAGGAGGGTGATAATTAGGGTGCTCAGTCACTCAGTCATGTCCAAATCTTTTGTGACCCCATGGACTATTGCCCACAAAATTCCTCTGTTCATGGGATTTTCCAGGCAAGAATACTGGAGTGGGTTGCCATTTCCTTCTCCAGGAGATCTTCCCAACTCAAGGATCAAACCTACAGCTCTTGCATCTTCTGCATTGTCAGGCAGGTTCTTTACCACTGTACCACCTTGGAAGCCAAATTANCATGGGATTTTCCAGGCAAGAATACTGGAGTGGGTTGCCATTTCCTTCTCCAGGAGATCTTCCCAACTCAAGGATCAAACCTACAGCTCTTGCATCTTCTGCATTGTCAGGCAGGTTCTTTACCACTGTACCACCTTGGAAGCCAAATTATGGTGGGGATAGAAAATTTAGGAAACTATGAGGCTAAAATGTAACCCAGTTATGAAAGTTTGGGAAAGAGTTCTTAAAAGAAGAGATGCCTAAACTGGACTCTGAACTGTAAAATGAGCTGGAGTTAGCCAAGCAAAGAGTACGGGATGGGATATCAGGGATGTAGAACAGTGTGTGCCGGAACCTGGGGGCTGGGGAGTAGGGAGATGACCTAGTGCATTCTGGGAATTTAAAATATTTCAGTGAAGATAGGGCAACGTGTGCATGGATGGGGGAGTGTAAGGCATGAGAAGGAATCATAAAGCATCTGGGCTGATTAAAAAGGGAGGCCACTAAACGATTCTAAGCAAGGGAGTAGCATGATAATATTTGGATTTTAGACATATCATTTTAAATTGAAGTGATGGAAACCCAATTAGGAGACTGTTTTAATAATACTAACAAAAGTGGAGCTAAAGAAAAAGATTAAGAGGAAAAATTTAAGAACTGTGGCTATTGACAAATTGGGTGGAGAAGATGCATCCATGAGGAAGAGAGAAGAATCAAGGTTGATGGGTCTCTGGGTGGATAATTTCATTCCCTGATATAAGGAATCTGGGAAGAAGAACAGATTTGCTGTTTTCAAAGGTCACCAAAAGATGAGTTAGATCTGCCTATGAGAATAAGTGTAAATGCCAGTCATAAAAGGTAAGACTTCTGAGACTGCTAGCTCAGTCTTTCCATGATTTAGCTGCCTTATCCTTTTGTTTCATCTACTTGCAGCATCTATTCACTGATCTTCTTCATATGAGATGGGAAACAATGGATGATTTTCTAAATCTAAATATTTTTCATCCTTTAACATAAAACATCTGTTCTGATTTGTCCAATTTTAAAAGCATATGATACAATAGAGGAAAAAACATATTTCAATAATAATTCTACTCTTTCCTGTCACTGGCCTTTTTTTCATTTTTTTTAGTTGGTATCAGAAAATTCAGACAATACTTGTGTAGCAGGGACACATTGATCAAATTATCCAAATCTCATGCCAGATTTCTTGTGCTCAACTGTCCGTACACTTTCTCTGCAACATGCATTTTATCTTCAATAGGGATGTTGTAAAAATTTAATTTAACCCTAGTCATTGTAGTGAGATCAGATTCAAGAAGGAACTGCTAAGGAGTCTATACTGCTGAAGTAAAATAATGCAAAATTGCTTTGGATGGATGTAAAATGAATAAGGATGCTCACTAGCAGTTGTTGTTGTTGAATACCTAAATCTTGTCTGACTTTTTGTGACCCCATGGATTGTAGCATTCCAGGCTTCCCTGTCCTTCACTATCTCCCAGAGTTTGCGCAAACTTTTGTCCATTGAGTCAGTAATGCCATCCAGCTACCTCATCTTCTGTTACCCCCTTTTCCTCCTGCCTGCAATCTTTCCCAGCATTAGTCTTTTCCAACGAGTCAGCTCTGTGTATCAGGTGGCCAAAGTATTGGAGCTTCAGTTTCAGCATCAGTCCTTCCAATGAATATTCAGGACTGATTGCATTTAGGATGGACTGGTTTCACCTCCTTGCTCTCCAAGGGCCTCTACAGTAGTTACATCCAAACAACAAATATATCTAAAGTTCTGGAACCCAAGGAAAGCAGATAATCAGGCAGTAAATAAAGAATAATCTCAAACAATTTTGTTTTTGTTTTTTGCTAACTTCTTCAACTGTTATGTATTAAACACCTACCGTATTCTCATGAAGCTGAGAATCTAGCAACTGAGACAAATATTCAAGTAAATATGTAATTACAAATTATAACAAGTACTCTGAAAGAAATGTCAAGTATAATAAAAGACTGTAACAGAGGGCCTGATTTACACTGAGAACAGGCTCTATACCAGTCAATGTTTAGGCTGCAGATAGCAGAAGCTATATTAGATACCTTAAGCAGAAAGGTATTTGTTATAGAATATTTGGTTTTCAGAATGAGTGGTGAAACCACAGACCCTAGAATGAGTTGCCATGAACTGTCTCCAAAGCCAAACCACAGAACTGGACTGTTCTTACTGCTGACTACAGGATCATATCCCCTCTTCTAAGATATATACCATAAAAATGGGTGCCTTGCACCTGTTTTTCTCTTCAGTTAACTCAGTTCCAAAATCAAACTATCCACGGGAGCTTATATTTGGTAAACACAAGTCACATTCAGAACACAGGTGGCAAGGAAGTATGAGTAGTATAATTCCGAGCTTTTCAGTTTCTTTGTTCAAGAGGCCACACCAAAGAAGGTTGGAAGAGGCAGTTAGCCAGAGAATTAGATTATCTACTGCAAGTACAAGAGAAGGTCTTCCAGAGCAAACAAGTGAAAACTGACCCAAGGCTAGGTCATAGAGAACCTCATAGGTCATGTAAACAATTTTAACAATTTAAATTTAATGACATAATTTTTCTCCTAAGTAACATTGGAAGACATTTAAGAGTTTTAAGTTGAAAATTACTAAGTTTAAATTAGCATATAAAAAGACATCTCTGGCTGCTGCATGTAGAATCCACTTTAGGAGGGAGCCAGATCAAAGGTAAGGAGGCTGTTGGGAGGCTTCTGTTGTAGACCCAGTGAGTGGAGCTGTAGAGACAGAACGACATCACCTAGAGGGAGAGTAGCGACAGAACTTGGAGTAAACAAGGGAGCAAACAATGTACTAGGATTTACAATAAATAAGAACAAATTACTACTATACAATGCTATGCCTTGCTCCCTGCCCCTCCCCCCATGTAAAATGGTAATTCTTATATCAGTATATCAGGCTTCAACAGTACATGAACCGTGAACTACCAGATGTACAAGCTGGATTTAGAAAAGCCAGAGGAACCAGAGATCAAATTGCCAACATCTGTTGGATCATCAAAAAAGCAAGAGAGTTCCAGAAAAACATCTACTTCTGCTTTATTGACTATGCCAAAGTCTTTGACTGTGTGGACCACAACAAACTGTGGAAAATTCTTAAAGAAATGGGAATACCAGACCATCTGACTTGCCTCCTGAGAAATCTGTATGCAGGTCAGGAAGCAACAGTTAGAACTGGACATGAAACAATAGACTGGTTCCAAATTGGGAAAGGAGTATGTGAAGGCTGTATATTGTCACCCTGCTTATTTAATGTATACGCAGAGTGCATAATGTGAAATGCTGGGCTGGATGAAGCACAAGCTGGAATCAAGATTGCCAAGAGAAATATCAATAACCTCAGATATGCAGATGACACCACCCTTATGGCAGAAAACAAAAAACTAAAGAGCTTCTTGATGAAAGTGAAAGAGGAGAGTGAAAAAGTTGGCTTAAAGCTCACCATTCAGAAAACGAAGATCATGACATCTGGTCCCATAATTTCATGGTAAATAGATTGGGAAACAGTGACAGACTTTATTTTGCGGGGCTCCAAAATCACTGCCAATGGTGACTGCAGCCATGAAATTAAAAGAGGCTTATTCCTTGGAAGAAAAGTTATGACCAACCTAGACAGCATGTTAAAAAGCAGAGACAACTTTGCCAACAAAGGTCTGGTTTTTCCAGTGGTCATGTATGGATGTGAGAGTTGGACTATAAAGAAAGCTGAACACTGAAGAATTGATGGTTTTGAACTGTGGTGCTGGAGAAGACTCTTGAGAGTCCCTTGGACTGCAAGGAGATCCAACCAGTCCATCCCAAAGGCAATCAGTCCTGAATATTCATTAGAAAGACTGATGCTGAAGCTGAAGCTCCAATACTTTGGCCACCTGATGCAAACAATTGACTTATTTGAAAAGACCCTGATGCTGGGAAAGATTTAAGGCAGGAGGAGAAGGGTAAAACAGAGGATGAAATGGTTGGATGGTATCACCGACCCAATGGAAATGAGTCTGAGTGAACTCTGGGAGTTGGTGATGGACAGGGAGGCCTGGTGTGGTGCAGTCCATGGGGTTGTAGAGTTGAACACGACTGAACAACTGAACTGGACTGATACCAGTATTGTTAAAAAAGGATGAAAGTGTAAATGACATTCATCCATTACATGGATAAATACCCAACATACACCATTTGTTCATCAGGTGGCATTAACTCTGAGTGGTCTTATTTCTTTAGCTGATCCTTCCTTTATTGTTGTTTTGATGTGCTGTGTTTTTTACAAATAAAAACTGATTACTGTATTCTACCTAATACACTTTTCACTCAGGAAAATGACACTAAGGCTCCAGTTTTATTATGTCATATAGGCCCCCCAAATAAGGAAGCAATGATAGAAAGAACGAAAACAACTGAAGGAAATATAAAGATGGATGAAAGACTGCAGGTTACACAGAAAACAGCAGATGACTAGGAATTTGACAGAAGACACACAAAAGGAATACACAAAGTGATTTTCAAAAGTCAGTTTTGAAAAGGGATAGCATCCAGTACATGATATTTCTCTTCAAGACCTTGTTTATGCATTTTTAACCTACATAAGAAATATTTTCGATGCCCACAGTCCTCCTCATAAGGAAGTGATATAAATCACTCAGTTTGATGTGAGCAAGGAAATAGGGAGCTAAAACTAGAGCAAAACAAAGGACTTAATGGAGTAGGAGAAAAGTGACAAATAGTCAAAAATTTTCCAAATGTATCTCTTCTACCTCATCTGTTATTTATTCTTTTCATAAAGTCCTACAATCTGGCTTCTCTCCAGTCTCCTGAAGCTATCCTAGACTTTGGTGACCTAGTTCCTCAAGATAAAGGCCTTTTCCCTAATTATTTTCTGTCTGTTTCACTTTAAAAATGAAGTTATATGCATCTTTTTCCCTAAATTTAAATGCTTCACTATTTTACTAACCATAAAAATAATACTGAATATTTGTAAAAATAAACAAAATCACTCCAAATTCCAAAATTCAGGTCAAAAACTTACAAACCACTAGATGAACATGCTTACTGACATTCTTTTTCATGGATCTATATGTACTGAAAAGAAGAGAGGCGAAAAGCAAAGGAGAAAAGAAAAGATATAAGCATCTGAATGCAGAGTTCCAAAGAATAGCAAGAAGAGATAAGAAAGCCTTCTTCAGCAATCAATGCAAAGAGATAGAGGAAAACAACAGAATGGGAAAGACTAGAGATCTCTTCAAGAGAATTGGAGATACCAAGGGAACATTTCATGCAAAGATGGGCTCGATAAAGGATAGAAATGGTATGGACCTAACAGAAGCAGAAGATATTAAGAAGAGGTGGCAAGAATACACAGAAGAACTGTACAGAAAAGATCTTCACGACCCAGATAATCATGAGGATGTGATCACTAATCTAGAGCCAGACATCTTGGAATGTGAAGTCAAGTGGGCCTTAGAAAGCATCACTAAGAACAAAGCTAGTGGAGGTGATGGAATTCCAGTTGAGCTGTTTCAAATCCTGGAAGATGATGCTGTGAAAGTGCTGCACTCAATATGCCAGCAAATTTGGAAAACTCAGCAGTGGCCACAGGACTGGAAAAGGTCAGTTTTCATTCCAATTCCAAAGAAAGGCAATGCCAAAGAATGCTCAAACTACCGCACAATTGCACTCATCTCACACGCTAGTAAAGTAATGCTCAAAATTCTCCAAGCCAGGCTTCAGCAATATGTGAACCGTGAACTCCCTGATGTTCAAGCTGGTTTTAGAACAGGCAGAGGAACCAGAGATCAAATTGCCAACATCCGCTGGATCATGGAAAAAGCAAGAGAGTTCCAGAAAAACATCTATTTCTGCTTTATTGACTATGCCAAAGCCTTTGACTGTGTGGATCACAATAAACTGTGGAAAATTCTGAAAGAGATGGGAATACCAGACCACCTAACCTGCCTCTTGAGAAATCTGTATGCAGGTCAGGAAGCAACAGTTAGAACTGGACATGGAACAACAGACTGGTTCCAAATAGGAAAAGGAGTACGTCAAGGCTGTATATTGTCTCCCTGCTTATTTAACTTATATGCAGAGTACATCATGAGAAACGCTGGACTGGAAGAAACACAAGCTGGAATCAAGATTGCCGGGAGAAATATCAATAACCTCAGATATGCTGATGACACCACCCTTATGGCAGAAAGTGAGGAGGAGCTAAAAAGCCTCTTGATGAAAGTGAAGGAGGAGAGTGAAAAAGTTGGCTTAAAGCTCAACATTCAGAAAACGAAGATCATGGCATCCGGTCCCATCACTTCATGGGAAATAGATGGGGAAACAGTGGAAACAGTGTCAGACTTTATTTTTTGGGGCTCCAAAATCACTGCAGATGGTGACTGCAGCCATGAAATTAAAAGACGCTTACTCCTTGGAAGAAAAGTTATGACCAACCTGGATAGTATATTCAAAAGCAGAGACATTACTTTGCCGACTAAGGTCCGCCTAGTCAAGGCTATGGTTTTTCCTGTGGTCATGTATGGATGTGAAAGTTGGACTGTGAAGAAAGCTGAGCGCCGAAGAATTGATGCTTTTGAACTGTGGTGTTGGAGAAGACTCTTGAGAGTCCCTTGGACTGCAAGGAGATCCAACCAGTCCATTCTGAAGGAGATCAGCCCTGGGATTTCTTTGGAAGGAATGATGCTGAAGCTGAAACTCCAATACTTTGGCCACCTCATGTGAAGAGTTGACTCATTGGAAAAGACTCTAATGCTGGGAGGGATTGGGGGCAGGAGGAGAAGGGGACGACCGAGGATGAGATGGCTGGATGGCATCATGGACTCGATGGACGTGAGTCTGAGTGAGCTCCGAGAGATGGTGATGAACAGGGAGGCCTGGCATGCTGTGATTCATGGGGTCGCAAAGAGTCGGACACGACTGAGCGACTGAACTGAACTGAACTGATATGTACATGTTCACACCTAAAGTGTATGCAGTTTTATCTGTACATGTTGTTTTGCCTTTTTTTCCACAGTAAAATTTCATTTATATATTCAAAACTATTATATCATATGGCAGAACAGATGACTACTGACACTATCTTATTTGTATATTTATGATAACAGTTTACAAAGTACTTTCATTTACATTATTTCAATTAAATTCAATGAGTTGATTAATGGTGATGTTTGTTTCTAGTAGTCTCTTCAGTATTAAAGCAGGAAAGGTAATGAATCCAATGTTCACTCTAGTTTTCAATGAACTTTACATATTTATAAATGTGAACTAAAATAATTTCATTCTAAAATTAAACTTAAAAAAATCTTGATATTGAACCTGAAGCAAAAGTTATAGAAATAATTAATTAATTAATTGTTCAATATTTATTGAATACCTGCTATTCCGCAGAGAAGAGATTAGGGAATTCAAAGGTTTAAAAGAGAATTTTTACAAATCTAAAACTTGTATCACTAGAAATGTTCTCTAACCTGCATTTTAAAATTCAACAATATCAATAAAGATTTTCATCATCAATTTTAATGATATTGTAGCTTTATTTTCCCTCTTTTGATAAACATTTCAGTTGTCTCTACTTTTTACTAAAATGTTTCAGAATATAAAGAAAGAAGAGAACCTGAATTCATTAATTGAAAATACCAAAATGCTAACGTCAAAACTGACAGAATACACCAAAATAAACCATGCACTTCTCATTTGAGTGTTGAATTGCTTGTAGGATTATTTCCTTGTTTTTATCAATAGTAGCTGGATCACTAGTCTAAAAAAAGATGTGTTTTCCATTTTCTTAAATATTTTAAATGCTGTTTTAAAAAGTCACTCAAATGTATATTTCAACTAAGACTGTCTATAAAGTTTCCAAAACCTTATAAATATTGAGTTTTGTCATGTGTTTCATTCTTCAAAATATTCATTCCAAGTTTCTTTCTTTGAGGTGGATATCCTTTCAATGTTCATTGGTCATATATACTTTTCCTTTCTGAAATGCCTTTCAACTCTTCTGTCTTTCTTATCATGATGTGTATACTTTTAATATATTTTTAATCAATTTATTGAAATTAGAGCTCTCTATATGTGATAGGTATTATAAATATTTCTTTTTAGTTCCTGAGGTTATCTTCAAACTCACTTATCATATTTCTGCAGCTCTTTGTTATTTGGTCAAGATCTGTTCATACTTTCTTTTCTTCTTTCTCACTCCACCTCCTTTTGTTTTGTGTGTATTATGCTTAGAAGCTTAGAAAGAATGCCCTCAACAAGATATTGTACAAATTTTGAATTATACATTATTCTAATAACTTTAGGATTTAATATTCCTCAAATATTTGGTGAACCCAGAATATGTTTTGAATGTTTTATTTCTCTAAATTGTACTCATTTATCATATCACTGTCTTTTTTGCATAATGAATCTTTCTCCCTCCACATCACTTTAGATTTCATATTTATTACATTAAGTTCTCACATGTTTAAGTTTATTTCATAGTTGTTCTGGTCATCTGCATTAATGTTAGTCTATTTCTATACCATACAGTTATTTTTATAAATGCTGTTTAAGTCTTTTATGGACCTTGGTAGTTTGAGTTTTCCTCATACTTGTGCTACATATTTCTATTATGAATTAGATAATTTGATATTTTGGATTATTAATATTATGAATTATATCTTTCTATTATATTTTCCAATTAATTTTTACTTATTAAAATTATCTTTTTACATGTTAACTTTATTATTGGGCACCTTTATAAACTCTTAGTTTACCTCATATTTTTCTTTTTCTTTTTAAACTTTTTATTTTGTATTGGGTATACTCGATTGACAATGTTGTGAGTTTCTGATGAACAGTGAAGGGTCTCAGCCACACATACACATGTATCCATTCTCAGCTAAACTCCCCTCCCATCAGGCTGCCACATAAAAGACAGAACAGAGTTCCATGTACTATACAGTAGGTCCTTGTTGGTTATCCATTTTATTTATAGCAGTATGTCCATCCAAAACTCCCTATCCCTTCCCCCAATCCTTGCCCCTGGTAACCATAAGTTCATTCTCTGAGTCTACGAGTCTCTTTCTCTTTTGTAAATTATTTCATTTGTATTATATAAAGGATGCCATATGATATTTCTCCTTCTTTGTTCGACTTACTTCATTTAGCATGACAATCTCTAGGTCCATCCATGTTTCTGCAAATGGCATTATTTCATTCTTTTTAATGGCTGAGTAATACTCCATTGTATATATGTACCACATGTTCTTTATCCATTCCTCTGCTGATGGACATTTAGGTTGCTTCCATGTCTTGGTTATTGTAAACAGTGGTACAATGAAGATTGGAGCACATGTATTCTTTTGGATCATGCTTTTCTCTGTACATATGCCCAGGAGTGGGATTGCACCAGCTTTAGTGTTTTAAGGAACCACCATGCTTCTCTCCACACTGGCTGCTGACCAATTTACATTCCCACCAACAGAGTTGAAGATTTCCCTTCTCTCCACACCCTCTCCAGCATTTATTGTTTGTGGATTTTTTGATGATAGGCATTCTGGTTGGTGTGAGATGATACCTCATTGTAGTTTTGATTTGCATTTCTCCTTTGGCCACCTCATGCGAAGAGTTGACTCATTGGAAAAGACTTTGATGCTGGGAAGGACTGAGGGCAGGAGAAGAAGGGGACGACAGAGGATGAAATGGCTGGATGGCATCACTGACTCGATGGATGCAAGTCTGAGCAAACTCTGGGAACTGGTGATGGACAGGGAGGCCTGGCGTGCTGAGATTCATGGGGTTGCAGTCGGACACGACTGAGCGACTGAAATGAACTGAATAATTAGCAGTGTTGAACACTTTTTCATGTACCTCTTAACCATCATATGCCTTCCGTGGAGAAATGTCTATTTAGGTCTTCTGCCCGTTTTTTTTATCGGATCATTTGCTTTGATGCTGTTAAGCTTCATGTGCTGTTTTAAATTTCAAAGACTAATTGCTTGTTGATCACATCACTTGCAAATATTTTCTCCCAATCTGTAGGTTGTATTTTCATTTTGTTTATTGTTTCCTTGGCTGTGCAAAAGCTTTTGAGTTTATGTTGGTCCCATTTGTTTATTTTTGTTTTTATTTCCATTATTCTGGAATATGGATTGAAAAAGATACTGCTACGATTTAGGTGAGAGAGTGTTCTGCCTATGTTTGCCTCTAAGAGTTTTATATTTTGGGTCACACATTTAGGTCTTTAATCCATTTTGAGCTTATATTTGTGTATGGTTTTAAAGAATGATCTGCTGCTGCTGCTGCTGCTAAGTCACTTCAGTCGTGTCCGACTCTGTGTGACCCCATAGACGGCAGCCCACCAGGCTCCCCCATCCCTGGGATTCTCCAGGCAAGAATACTGGAGTGGGTTGCCATTTCCTTCTCCAGNAATGATCTGCTGCTGCTGCTGCTGCTAAGTCACTTCAGTCGTGTCCGACTCTGTGTGACCCCATAGACGGCAGCCCACCAGGCTCCCCCATCCCTGGGATTCTCCAGGCAAGAATACTGGAGTGGGTTGCCATTTCCTTCTCCAGGGGATCTTCCCAACCCAGGGATCAAAACCGCGTCTCCTGTACTGGCAAGTGGATTCATTACCACTAATGCCACCTGGAAAACTCTTTCAGTTCAGTTCAGATGCTCAGTCGTGTCCAACTCTTTGCAGCCCCATGGACTGCAGAATACCAGGATTCCCTGTCCATCATCAACTCCCGGAGCGTGCTCAAACACGTTTCCATCAAATTGATGATGCCATCCAACCATCTCATCCTCTGTCATCCCTTCTCCTCCCTACTTCAATCTTTCCCAGCATCAGAGTCTTTTCCTAGGAGTCAGTTCTTCCTATCAGGTGGCCAAAGTATTGGAGTTTAAGCTTCAGCATCAGTCCTTCCAATGAATATTCAGGACTGATTTCTTTTAGGATTGACTGGTTTGATCTCCTTGCAGTCCAAGGAATCTCAAGAGTCTTCCCCAACACCACAGTTCAAAAGCATCAATGCTTTGGTGCTCAGCTTTCTTTATAGTCCACCTCTCATACCTATACATGACTACTGGAAAAACCACAGCTCTGAGTAGACAGACCTTTGCTAACAAAGTAATATCTCTGCTTTTTGATATGCTGTCTAGGTTGGTCATAGTTTTTTTTCTAAGGAGCAAGTGTCTTTTAATTTCATGACTGCAGTCACCATCTGCAGTGATTTTGGAGCCCCCCAAAATAAAGTCTCTCACTCTTTCCATTGTTTGCTCATCTATTTGCCATGAACTGATGGGACCAGATGCCATGATTTTCGCTTTCTGAATGTTGAGTTTTAAGCCAGCTTTTTCAGTCTCCTCTTTCACTTTCATTAAGAGGTTCTTTAGTTCTTCTTTGCTTTCTGCCATAAGGGTGGTGTCATCTGCATATATGAGGTTATTCATATTTCTCCCAGCAATCTTGATTTCAGCTTGTGTTTCATCCAGCCTGGCATTTCGCATGATGTACTCTGCATATAAGTTAAATAAGCAGGATGACAATATACAACCTTGACATACTCCTTTCCCAATTTGGAACCAGTCTGTTAGTCATAGATTAATTGACCATAGGTGCATGGGTTTATTTCTGGGTTTTCTATCCTGTTCCACTGATCTACTAAACTCTCAACTTATATTTTTCAATGTTTTCTTGAAAATTCTATTCAAGTATCTTATCTGTATAATAATAATTTCACTTCTTTAATACCTAGATATTATATTTTATTCTATTATCTAATTGCAATGGCTAGATGACAATCATGTTCTTGATTTGAATGGAAATTTTTTAGTACAGATATTCAGAACTGATAATAAGAGATGAAAATCTTCTGAACCATGATAATAGGTGAGCTGGGAAAAGAGGTCTCAGATTTGTAAGTTTATCCATTAAATAATTTAAACAATTTTGTTTTATACAGTGACTCAGAGTTCTTAAGATGTCTTTTATGTCTTTTACATTTCACAAACTTTTAAGGATGTTCTTAATAGAGAAATTCCTTAGATTATTTGATCATATCTTCCAGAATTAACGTCCTTAGATACACAATTAAGCCCAGTATAGACTTTTAGTTTTATGTATAGAATATATACCATGAGTTTGTATGTGTGTGTATGTGAGAGTGTGTAGTGTGTTAGGTAAAACCCATATAATCCTTTCATTAAAAAATCAGAAATGAATACTGAGTTTTACTAAATACTTTTTGGGAAATCTATTGGAACAATAATATTCCTCACTTGCTCATTATAATGATCATTTACAGCAATAGATTTTCTACTGAATTGCCTAGCATTCTTGGATTGAATCTGTCTGTGTTGATCATGGATATATAAGGCTTTCCATGTTTTTCTGGATTCTAATTGTTAACATTTTATTTAGGATATTTATATGAATATTTATAAGTGGGGCTGGACTGAAATTTTACCCTTTTTTTTGTTTTTACTGGTAAGTAATATTTTTGAGTTTTGCTGACTTCATTTAAAATGTGGAGCTAGCTTTTGTTCTTATGTTCTGCATATGTGCTAAGTCACTTCAGTGTGTCCGTCTCTTTGTGACCCGCTGGACATAGCCTACCAAGCTCCCCTTTCTATGAGATTCTCCAGGCTAGAATACTGGAGTGGGTTGCCATGCCCTCCTTCAGGGATCTTTCTAATCCAGGGATCGAATCTGCATGTCTTGTATTGGCAGGCAGGTTCTTTACCACTAGCACCATCTGTCAAACCTTTTTTGTGCTATGAAATAGTATAAATCACTTAGAAGTTATTTGTAACTTGAAGTTTTTTTTTTTCCTCAGCACCTAGATTTTTAACATTCTGCCATATTTACTGTTTCTTTTAAAGAAAAACTCCGTTCTTAAATATTTAAGAAGCACTGCTATAAAAATGGCATTTTCTTATATAACCACAGTATTGATATTGTGATACCTAGCAAAATTAGCAGAAAATTTTTATTATCATCTAACATCCTCACAATTCTTCAGATTTCCCTGGCTATCTCCAATATGTCTTTGCTTTTAATAATTTTTACTTTATGTTGGAGTGTAGTTGATTTACAGTGTTGTGTTAGTTTCAGATGGATAGCAAAGTGATTCAGTTATTCATTGTTCATTCACTCAATTGTGGCAACTCTGACACCATGGACTGCAGCACTTCAGGCTTTCCTGTCCTTCCCTGTCTCCCAGAGTTTGTTCAAACTCATGTCCATTGAGTCAATGATGCCATCCAACAATCTCATGCTCTGTCACCCCCTTCTTCTCCTGCCCCCAACCTTTCCCAGCATCAGGGTCTTTTCCAATGAGTCAGCTCTTTGCATCAGGTAGCTGAAGTATTGGAGCTTCGCATCAGTCTTTCCAATGAATATTCAGAACTGATTTCCTTTATAATTGACTGGTTTGATCTCCTTGCAGTCCAGGGGACTCTCAAGAATTTTCTCCAATACCACAGTTTAAAAGCATCAATTCTCTGGCACTCAGACTTCTTTATGGTCCAGCTCTCACATCTGCACGTGAATGCTGGAAAAACCATAGCTTGACTATATGCACATTTGTTGGCAAAGTGATGTCTCTTCTTTTTAATACACTGTCTAGGTTTGTCATAGCTTTTCTTCCAAGGAGCAAGTGTCTTTTAATTTCACTGCTGCAGTTGCTGTCCATAGTGATTCTGAAGTCCAAGAAAATAAAATTTGCCCCTGTTTGCATTGTTTCCTCATCTATGTGTCATGAAGTATTAGGACCAGATGCCATGATCCTAGTTTTTTTAATGTTGAGTTTTAAGACAGCTTTTCACTCTCCTCTTTCACCTTCATCAAGAGGTTCTTTAGTTCTTCTTCACTTTCTGCCATTAGGGTAGTTTCTTCTGCATATCGAGGTTATTGATATTTCTCCTGGCAATCTTGATTCCAGCCTGTGATTCATCCAGCATGGCATTTTGCATGATGTACTCTGCATAAAAGTTAAACAAGGAGGGTGACAAAATACAGCTTTGACATTCTCCTTTCCCAATTTTGAACCAGTCCGTTGTTCCATGTCATTTCTAACTGTTGCTTCTTTACCTGCATACAGGTTTCTCAGGAGGCAGGTAAATTGGTCTTGTATTCCCACTGTTTGTAATCCACACAGTCAAAGGTTTAGCATCATCAATGAAGCAGAAGTAAATCATTTTTTCTGGAATTTCCTTTCTTTCTCTATGAGCCAACAGATGTTATCAGTTTTATCTCTGGTTCCTCAACCTTTTCTAAATTCAGGTTATATATCTGCAAGTTCTCATTTCATATACCGCTGAAGCCTAGCTTAAAGGACTTTGAATATTACCTTGCTAGCATGTGAAATGAGCACAATTCTGTGGTAGCTTGAACATTCTTTGGCATTGCCCTTCTTTGCAACTGGAATGAAATCTGACCTTTTTTAGTCCTGTGGCCACTGCTAAGTTTTCTAAATTTACTGGCATATTGCGTGCAGCACTTTAACAGCATCACCTTTTAGGATTTTAAAAATCCTGTCACCTCCACTAGCTTGTTGGCAGTAATGGTTCCTAAGGCCCACTTAACTTCACACTCCAGGATGTCTTGATCTAGGTGAATGATCACACTATTGTGTTTATCCAGGTCATCAAGACCTTTTTTGTACATTTCTTCTGTGTATTCTTGCTACTTATTAGTATCTTCTGCTTCTGTTAGGTCTATATCCTTTCTGTCCTTTATTGGGCCCATCTTTGCATCTTTGTCCAACTTTTTGCAATCCCATGGCCTGTAGCTCACCTGGCTCCTTGGTCCATGGAATTCTCCAGGCAAGAATATTGGAGTGGGTTGCCATTCCCTTCTCCAGGGGATTTTCCAGGGATTGAACCCAAGTGTCCTGCATTGCAGGGAGATTCTGTACCATTTAAAGGGAAGCCCAATTCAGTTAATCATATACATATATCTATTCTATTTCAGATTATTTCCCTATATAGGTTAATACAGAATATTGAGTAGAGTTCCCTATGCTTTACAGTAGGTCCTTGCTACTTATGTATTTTATGTATAGTAGTGTGTATATGTTAATCCCAAACTCTTAATTTATCCCTCCCCCTACTTTCTCCTTTGGTAACCATAATTTGTTTTCTATGTCTATGAGTCTCTTCCTATTTGGTAAATAAGTTAACTTGTATATATTTCTTTTAAATTCCACATATAAGAAATATCATATTTGTCTTTCTCTGATTTACTGTGTGTTGGAAAAAACTCTTGAGAGTCCCTTGGACTGCAAGGAGATCCAACCAGTCCATTCTAAAGGAGATCAGTCCTGGGTGTTCTTTGGAAGGAATGGTGCTAAAGCTGAAACTCCAGTACTTTGGCCACCTCATGAGAAGAGTTGACTCATTGGAAAAGACTCTGAAGCTGGGAGGGATTGGGGGCAGGAGGAGAAGGGGATGACAGAGGATGAGATGGCTGGATGGCATCACCAACTCGGTGGATGTAAGCTTGAGTGAACTCTGGGAGTTGGTGATGGACAGGGAGGCCTGGTGTGCTGCAACTCATGGGGTCGCAAAGAGTTGGACATGACTGAATGACTGAACTGAACTGAATTGATTTACTTCACTTAGTATGATAATCTCTTGGTCCATCCATTTTGCTGCAGATGGAATTATTTTATTATTTTTTATGACTGAATCATATTCCATTGCCTACACTAATTTTAAATCCATTCACTTTGCACTCTCTCCACTAACAATCCTAATAAGCCAGTTATATCTTGCTTAGATTAATAAAGTGAATTTTCAAGTGATCTCCTGATTCTACTCTTGGTTCTCACGTAGTATTTTAAAATAACTCTGTTGTTTAGTTGAATGAGCCTCACTGCTTAACCCTTCCAACAGATTTCCGTCCCTACCCCACTTAGAGTAAATCCACACTTTTTAGCGCTGCTCACAAAGTATACAGATTCGGCTTGAGCCTGTCTATCGGTATCTTTCTCCTGTTTCCCTATCACCTCCGAACACACTGGCCACATCCTTACTTCTCAAGTAGGTCAAGGTTTTTCACTGTTTGAGTGCCTGCATTAGTGATTTTCACTTTCTGGAATGCTCTTTGCCCAGTTTTGTGCATGGCAGTTTCCTTCTTTTATTTTTATCTTAGCTGAAATAGCTGTGTCTCAGAAACCTCTGATCAGATAGCCACTTTATATTTACTATATATCACTCTTCTTTTCTTCTCTCTACAGCACTATTTTTGAAGCAATTAAATTAATTAAATTTTGATAATACAGCACTCACTATTGATCATTTTATTTTGAGATATTATTACTCTATTTCTGCATCCTATTAGAAATTTTTTGAGAGCAGAAATATTGACTCTTTTAAAATTACTCAGTTACAGAAAAGTGTCAGCACATGGTAGACAGTCAAAATTTGTGAAATGGGTGATGAGTTATATTTATAACACTACACCTTAAAGATTTGTACCTTAAATCCAAGTTTGTCTGATTTTAGCATGAGGACTTCTGCTTCTGTATGATGGAATAACAGAGATGGGGATTTATCTGCCACATTGCACAACTAGAAAACTACACAGAATATATGAAACAACAGTTTTCAGGCATTGAACAACAGATAACACAGGTCAGTGGTTTGTAAGAAAAGGTAAGTAAGTAAATTGAGACCTATGAATGCTCTCAGAGCAAGTTTCTGAATATCAACAGAAGGAAGACAGAATGTGGAAGACTTGCTGAGTTTAAGAATTTAAAGTTCTGGAAAAGCCAAGATAAATAGGATTTACAAGGCTGAGTACCAGGAAGGAGAGAACTGTATGAAGAGAGAGCGTAGGAGATGTGCTGAAATGTCCCCTCTAGTTACTGGCTCAGCGTTGATCTGCACCTGTGTATTAGGAAGCAGCCCAACACTGGGCAAAGAACCACTGGAAAGGAATAGCAGAATAATCCCACGAGTGTACATAGGGACAAGCATAGTTTGTACTCCCAGCAGCTAGGGTAGAAAGCCTTACTAGTATGCAGAAAATTTGTCAGTCCTAATAAAACATTGCCTCAGTGATGGGGCCAAATTAACCCTAGACTAAAGGCTGTCCAGAATTGCTTTAACAAACCTTAAAAGCAAGGTTTCAAAGGACCAAACTGTTACAAGTAACATGCTGAATGACAGAAAAATAATACCCAATAATATTTAATGCCCAATAATATTTAAAGGAAAGAAAAGATAAAAAAGAACACCAAATGGTATAAACACAGACACAAATGAGACTCCGAACAGCAATTTTATAAAGGAAACAATGTCCCCTTGGTAACCAAAAGTTTATTTGTTTTGTCTGTGAGTCATTTCTGTTTTGTAAATAAGTTCCTTGGTATCACTGTTTTTAAATTCCACATATAAGTGATGTCATATGATATGTGTTTTTCTCTGATTTGCTTCACTCAATATGGTAACCTATAAGTCCATTCATGTTGCTGTAAATGGCATTATTTCACTCTTTTATGGCTGAGTAATATTCCACAGTGTGTGTGTATATATATATCACATCTTTATCCATCACCTACTGATGCACATTTAGGTTACTTCCATATCTTGGCTATTGTAAATAGTTCTGCCATGAACACTGGGATGCATTTATCTCCAAATTTGAGTTTTCTTCAGATACATGCCCAGGAGTAAGACTGCAGGATCATACAGTAACTCTATTTTCAGTTTTTTAAAGAACCTCCATACTGTTTTCCATAGTGACTGCAACAATTTACGTTCCTACCAACAATGTAGGAGGGTTCCCTTTTCTCTAGACCCTTTCCAGCATTTATTAATGGAGACTTTTTGGAGATGGCCATTCTGAGTGGTGTGAGGTGATACATCATTGTAGTTTAGATTTGCATTATTAATAATAGGGAATATTCAATATCTTTTCATGTGCCTATTGGCCATCTATATGTCTTCCTTGGAGAACTGCCTGTTTAGACTGCTATTTAGACTTTAGAACTGCCCATTTTCTGCTCATTTTTTAATTGGGTTTCTCTTAATATTAAGCTGTATGAGCTGATAGAATATTTTAGAAATTAATCCCTTGTCAGTCACATCATTTGCAAATATTTTCTCACATTTGGTGGATTCCCTTTCATTTTGTTTATGGTTTTCTTTAAGCACAAAAGCTTTTAAATTTAATTAGGCCCCATTTGTTTGTTTTTGTTTTTATTTTCATTATTCTAGGCTGTTGTTCGTTCAGTTGCTAAGTCACATCTGACTCTTTGTAACCCCATGGACTGTAGCCTGCCAGGCTCCCCTGTCCTCCACTATCTCCTGAAGTTTTCTCAAATTCATGTCCATTGAGTCAGTGATGCTATCTAACCGTCTCATCCTCTACTGCCTCATTCTCCTTTTGCCTTCAGTCTTTCCCAGCACCAGGTCTTTTCCAGTGAGGCAACTCTTCACATCAGGTGGCTAAAGTATTGGAGCTTCAGCAACAGTGTTTCCAGGGAGTATTCTGGGTTGATTTCCTTTAGGACTGACAGCTTTAATCTCCTTGCTATCCAAGGGACTCTCAGGAGTCTTCTGCACCACCATGTGAAAGCACAAACTTTGGTGTTCAGTCTTATTTGCGGACCATCTCTCACATCCATACGTGACTACTGGGAAAAGTATAGTTTTGACTATATGGACCTTTGTCAGCAAAGTGATGTCTCTGCTTTTTAATACACTGTCTAGGTTTGTCATAGCTTTCCTTTCAATGAGCAAGCATTTTTAAATTTCACAGCTGTAGTCACCATCAGTAGTGAATTTAGAGCCCAAGAAAATAAAATCTGTCACTGTTTTCAATTTTCCCTCTNTAGTTTTGACTATATGGACCTTTGTCAGCAAAGTGATGTCTCTGCTTTTTAATACACTGTCTAGGTTTGTCATAGCTTTCCTTTCAATGAGCAAGCATTTTTAAATTTCACAGCTGTAGTCACCATCAGTAGTGAATTTAGAGCCCAAGAAAATAAAATCTGTCACTGTTTTCAATTTTCCCTCTTTTATTTGCTGGGAAATTATGGCACTGGATGCCATGATCTTAGTTTTTTGAATGTTGAGTTTTAGCCAGCTTTTAACACTCCCCTTTCACTGCCACCAAGAGGCTCTTTAGTTCCTCTTCACTTTCTGCCATTAAAGTGGTATCATCTGCACTTTAGAGGTTGTTGATACTTCACCTGACAATCTTGATTCCAGCTTGTAATTCATCCAGCCCAGCATTTCACAACACTGCATATAAGTTAAATTAACAGGGTGACAATATACAGTCTTGTTGTACTCCTTTCCCGGTTTTGAACCAGTCAGTTCAGCTCAGTTCAGTCACTCAGTCTTGTCCAATTCTTTGGGACCTCGTGAACCACAGCATGCCAGGCCTCCCTTTCCATCACCAGCTCCCGGCGCCTACTCAAACTCATGTCCATTGAGTCGGTGATGCCATCCAACCATCTCATCCTCTGCCATCCCTTTCTACTCTTACCTTCAGTCTTTCCCAGCATCAGGATCTTTTCCAGTGAATCAGCTCTTTGCATCAGATGGCCAAAGTATTGGAGTTTCAGCTTCAAAATCAGTCCTTCCAATGAACACTCAGGACTGATCTCCTTTACCCCCTTCCTTTCTGGCTTTCTTCTATCTCTGTGTGTCTCTTAGTTGTTCAGTCATGTCCTACACTTTGCGACCATGTGGACTATAGCCTGCCAGGCTCCTCTGTCCATGGGATTCTCCAGGCAAGAACATTGCAGTGGGTTGCCATGCCCTCCTCCAGGGGACCTTCCTGACCCAGAGATCCTGGGTTGTGTTGAGGAGTATGGTGTGGGGGTCCCCTGTCGATCGCCAGGGGTCGAACCCAGATCTCTTGCATTTCAGACAGATTCTTCACCATCTGGGCCACCAGGGAAGCCCTCTTCTATCTTACTCCAAGGGAAAAAGCCACTTTAATAGGTTGCCTAGCACACACACCCACCTCAACCTGATGAACAAGGAACTCTGGTTTTCTGTACCTCCCTCAGAGCTAGAAATTTCTAGATCTCCAGCCTAGATCCCTTGGGTTGTCTGGGTTGGATCCAGTGACTGCCAGAGGACAAATGATCATTTGCTTACATGGGTATTGTGGGGAGAAGGTAGTTAGACCATGGGCCCTGGACAAAGAGGCCAGATTTAGCAAATAAAACTACAGAATGGAAAAAAAGAGAGCAGACTTCTGGACGCCGTGTTGGGTGAAACAACGCGACTGGATTAAACGGACCATCACCTCCACTAGCTTTGTTCGTAGTGATGCTTTCTAAGACCCACCTGACTTCACATTCCAGGATGAGTTGTCCCATATCCTGTTCTGACTGTTGCTTCTTGACCCACATACAGGTTTCTTCAGATAGAGATAAAGTAGTTTGGTACTCCCATCTCTTTAAAATTTTCCCATCGTTTTTTGTGATCCACATAGTCAAAGGCATTAGCATAATCAATGAACCTGAAATAGATATTTTCTAGAACTCCCTTGCTTTCCCCATTATCCAACGAATGTTAGCAATTTGATCTCTGGTTCCTTTGCCTCTTTGAAACCCAGCTTGCTCATCTAGAAGTTCTCGGTTCACTGTGGCCTGCAGATTCCCCCTGAAAATACTGCTGTGGTTTACGTCGAGGAGTGTTCTGCCTACATTTTCCTCTAGGAGCTTAACAATATCTGGTCTTACATTTAGGTCTTTAATACATACATTTTGAGATCTTTTTTTTAATAGGGAGTTAGAGAATGTTCTAATTTCATTCTTTTACATGTAGTTGTCTAGTTTTCCCAGCAACACTTATTGAAGTGGTGTATTTTGCATCCTTTGTCATACATTAATTGATCATGGAGCATGATGCTTAGTCACTCAGTCATGTCCGACTCTTTGTGACCCCATGGACTGTAGCCTGCCAGTCTCCTCTGTCCATGGGGATTCTCCAGGCAACAATACTGGAGTCAGATGCCCTGCCCTCCTCCAGGGGTCTTCCCAACACAGGGATCAANTGATGCTTAGTCACTCAGTCATGTCCGACTCTTTGTGACCCCATGGACTGTAGCCTGCCAGTCTCCTCTGTCCATGGGGATTCTCCAGGCAACAATACTGGAGTCAGATGCCCTGCCCTCCTCCAGGGGTCTTCCCAACACAGGGATCAAACCCAGGTCTCCCACATTGCAGGCAGATTCTATACTGTCTAAGCAACTATTTCTGGGCTTTCTATCCTTTTCCATTGATCTATGTGTCTATGTGCCAGTACCATATTGTTTTGATTTACCATAACTTTGTAGTATAAAGTCAGGGAGCATGATTACTCTAGCTCCATTTTTCTTTCTCAATCAAGATTGTTCTGGCTATTCAGGGTCTTCTGTGTTTCCATTCAAATTAGCTCTATGAAAAATGGAACTGTTAATTTGATAGGGATTGCATTGAAACTGTAGATCTCCTTGGGTGGTGTGGTCATTTTAATAACATTTATTCTTCCAGTCCAAAACACAGTATGTCTTTCCATCTGTTTGTGTCATCTTCAGTTTCTTTCATCTGTATCTTACAGTTTTAGGAGTTTAGGCCTTTTGCCTCTGTAGGTTTATTCTTAGGCATTTTTATTCTTTTTAATGTGATGGTAAATGGGATTATTTCCTAAATTTTTCATTCTGATATTTCACTGTTAGTGAATAGAAATGCAACAGATTTCTATATAATAGTTATGTATCCAGCAACTTGATCAAATTCATTTATGAGCTCGAGTTTTCTAATGGTGTCTTTAGGATTTTATGTTTAGGCAAGCATTTATAGTTCTAGTTCTTTCTTCTAGGTTAGATTCATTTTTTTCATTTTTCTTGTCTGATGGTTGTAGCTAAGGACTTACAAACCTATGCTGGATAAAAGTCATGAGAGTGGGGAACCCTTGTCTTATAACTGATCTTAGAGGACATGCTATCAGCTTTTAACCATTGAGTATTTTGTTAGCTGTTGTTGTTGTTCAGGCATTCAGTTATGTCTGACTACTTGTGACCCCATGGGCTGCAGCACACCAGACTTCCCTGTCCTTCACTATCTCCCAGAGTTTGCTCAAGCTCATGTCCATTGAGCTGATGGTGCCATCCAAACATCTGATCCTCTGTCCAACCCTTCTCTTCCTGCTCTCGATGTTTCCCATCTTCATGGTCTTTTTTGATGAGTCAGCTCTTCACATCAGGTGGCCAAAATATTGGAGCTTCAGCCTCAGCATCAGTCCTTCCAATGAATATTCAAGGTTGATTTCCTTTAGGATTGGCTGATTTGATCTCCTTGCTATCCAAGGGACTCTCTAGAGTCTTTTCTAGCACCTCAATTTGAAAGCATCAGTTCTTCAGCACTCAGNGATGAGTCAGCTCTTCACATCAGGTGGCCAAAATATTGGAGCTTCAGCCTCAGCATCAGTCCTTCCAATGAATATTCAAGGTTGATTTCCTTTAGGATTGGCTGATTTGATCTCCTTGCTATCCAAGGGACTCTCTAGAGTCTTTTCTAGCACCTCAATTTGAAAGCATCAGTTCTTCAGCACTCAGCCTTCTTTATGATCTCATATTCATATATGAGTACTGGAAAAAACATAGCTTTGACTAGATGTACCTTGTTGGCAAAATGATGTCTCTGCTTTTTAATATGCTGTCTAGGTTTGTTATAACCTTTTTCCATGGAGCAAGCTGTGATTTTGTCATATTAATATATGGCCTTTATTATGTTGAGGTATGTTTCCTCTGTGCCCACTTTCTGAAGACTTTTATCATAAAATGGATGCTGAATTTTATAAAAAAAACTCTTTCTGCACCTATTAAAATGATTATACGGTTTTCATTCTTAAGTTTGTTAATGTGGATTGGTCTGTGGTCTGTGGATATGGAAAAATTCTTGCAAACCTGGGGTAAATCCTCCTTGATTATGGTGAATGGTTAACTCCTTTCTAAAGTATCTTTAAAAGATGACTATTTCATTTATAACTATTGCTGCTGCTGCTGCTGCTGCTGCTAAGTCGCTTCAGTTGTGTCCGACTCTGTGCGATCCCATAGACGGCAGCCTACCAGGCTCCTCTGTCCCTGGGATTCTCCAAGCAAGAATACTGGAGTGGGTTGCCATTTCCTTCTCCAATGCATGAAAGTCAAAAGTGAAAGTGAAGTCACTCAGTCGTGTCCGACTCTTTATGACCCTATGAACTATAGCCTACCAGGCTCCTGCATCCATGAGATTTTCTGGGCAAGGGTACTGGAGTGGGTTGCCATTTACAGCCATATTTGACTTTATATCCTTCATTTTATTTTTATTTCCTTTGGTTTTAATATTTTGTGATCCAATCTCTTTTATTTGTGTTCTTTACCCCTGTGACTGCATCATAGACATCCTTACCACTACCCCAAATCAACACACTTTCCTTAAGTATTCAGCAAGGTACAGATGATCTAATATTTTCCCTTAGTGTTTGCTTTTGCCCATTAAAACACATCTCTCCATTTAGAAACTTGAGTATAAAGACACATCTGTTGGTTTTTTACTATGCTAGTTAAAGAAATTAAAGCAATTTTATCACCTCATATCAGTATAGTCCCTTGGCTTGCTCATTTGTGAATTCTTCATCTTAATGCATTTTTTGGTGTGACTAGAATACACTTGCAAATAATTTTTTTAGAACAGACACGTGCAGACTTTTGAATCATGTATTCAAGCCTATTTTTCTAAACTGATACGTGAAAAGCTTAATTGAATATTTAATTCTTGGTTCACAAGTTTATATTCAATACCTATTAATAATATTTTTATTGCTTTCCTATGTCCAAAATTGCTAAAAGAGAAGTCTGATATCACTTGTTAATCTGATCCACTTCTTTAACCTGAAGAATGAATAATCTTTTAAAATCATTGAAAATGACCCATCAGTATTACCTCTCTCTCCTCTCTGTCTGTCTCTCTCTGTCTCTAATGGACAGTGAGAGTTTCTGAATTAAGAACCATGTTAATTCATTAAAGTATTAAAATTCTTGTATTTCTTTGAATATTTTTTTCTGTTTTGTTTTTCAGAAAATCAAGTATCCATATATTGGAATCTATTATCTATTTTATAATTCTTGGTTAAGAATTATGAAGTTCTCAAATCAGTTACTGATTTTATTTTCTGAATGTGTTCTGGTTTAAAATTAATTCTTATATTTTTGAGCAACATTTTTCTTCATTAGTTCTCTCCTTCAGTTCAGTTCAGTCACTCAGTTGTGTCCGACTCTTTGCAACTCCATGAATCGCAGCACGTCAGGCCTCCCTGTTCATCACCATCTCCCTGAGTTCACTCAGACTCACGTCCATCAAGTCGGTGATGCCATCCAGCCATCTCATCCTCTGTCGCTCCCTTCTCCTCCTGCCCCCAATCCCTCCCAGCATCAG
>SJYX01022109.1:79847-106026 GCA_006410675.1 Oreotragus oreotragus | reverse complement strand
AAGGGAGGGGTCCCCGAGGAGAAGAAAGGGTCTGGGGCTCCCAAGGAGGAGAGAAGGGTGCAAGGCACTCAAGGAGGAAAAAAGGACACTTTTTTCAACATTGTCTTGTCTTAGTCAATATAACAGTGTATCTTGCTCGAGGATATGTTTCTCCTTAACAATAACATTCTGACGCATCTTGTTTTCTTAAAACTGTGGGAGTGGGTCTGGTAAGACCTTTCTATTGTTAGTTCTAATCTTGTTAATTTAAGATGCATGTTGTGCCAATGGGTCTGGTAAAAGTATATAAGGCCTTGATAAGACTAGCAAGGGGGACACTCTCTGTCCCCTTTCTGATGTCTATGTGAGAAGCTTTCTCTGTCCCCGTTGATACTTTAGGGATTCCCTAATAGCTCAGTTGGTAAAGAATCTGCCTGCAATGCAGGAGACCCCGATTCCTGGGTCAGGAAGATCCACTGGAGAAGGAATAGGCTACCCACTCCAGTATTCTTGGGCTTCCCTTGTGACTCAGCTGGGAAAGAATCCGCCTGCAATGTGGGAGACCTGGGTTCGATCCTTGGGTTGGGAAAATCCCCTGGAGAAGGGCAAGGCAGCCCACTCCTGTATTCTGGCCTGGAGAATTCCATGGACTGTGAAGTCCATGGGGTCACAAAGAGTCAGACACGACTGAGCAACGTGCACTTTCACTTTTTATACTTTAACAAAACTTTGCTACACAAAAGCTCTTGAGTGATCAAGCCTGGTCCCTGGTCCAAAAGCTAAATCTTCTTCGGAGACCATGAATCCGACATCATTCACTGTAAGCTATCACTTGCGTGCTAAGTTGCTTCAGTGATGTCCGACTCTGTGAGGCCCTATGGACTATAGCCTACCAGGCCCCTCTGTACATGGGATTTTCCAGGCAAGAATACTGGATTTGGGTTTGGTCCTAAAGGCCATATAATTTAAATGTTTAGCGATAGTATCATTTTATAATATTGCAACCATCATATTTCTGAGCTCTCTATATTTCATTTCAAATCTGTTTGTAAACAGAATTGTTCTGATNGTGAGGCCCTATGGACTATAGCCTACCAGGCCCCTCTGTACATGGGATTTTCCAGGCAAGAATACTGGATTTGGGTTTGGTCCTAAAGGCCATATAATTTAAATGTTTAGCGATAGTATCATTTTATAATATTGCAACCATCATATTTCTGAGCTCTCTATATTTCATTTCAAATCTGTTTGTAAACAGAATTGTTCTGATCTTATCTCTGCTTTGGTGAATCTTATCAAATTCAGCTAATAACAGCTTACCTTTTCAATAGTCTGCCTTGAGACTCCCTCGTACAATGCTTTATGTTCATATGGTACATTTCTGCCTTCACACTGTTATCTGTCATAACCGCTAGTATGCCACTAGCTAAACCAAGGCACATGGTGAAGCCCAAACTCACTTGGGAGAGGGATTTACATTCTGCAAACCCTGTGGGTATGGCAGTGAGGAAAAAGTGTGGATCTGTTACATACTAGTAATAAAATGGAAAGTAAATAATTAACCTTAAAAAAAAAGAAAGAATACTGGAGTGGATTGCAGGGCTCTCCTCCAGGGGATCTTCCCAATGGAGGGAATGAACCTGCATCTCTTAAGCGTTTCCTGCTTTGGCAGGCGAGTTCTTTACCACTAGTGCCACGTGGGAAGCCAGGACTTGGTCACTATTTCCTTAAGGTTCAGTGTGAACAGAGCAATGTACTAGAGACTGTAGAGCTGATGTAGGATCCAGGCTCTGAAGCATTCTTCCCTCAGGGAACTGATTGCCTCAATTCCCAAGAATAAACCAGTGGTAGGAAAAGCAGACTGCATATCCACTGCATGACTGCAGCCATGAAATTAAAAGACACTTGCTCCTTGGAAGAAAAGTTATGACCAACCTAGACAGCANATGGTACATTTCTGCCTTCACACTGTTATCTGTCATAACCGCTAGTATGCCACTAGCTAAACCAAGGCACGTGGTGAAGCCCAAACTCAGTTGGGAGAGGGATTTACATTCTGCAAACCCTGAGGCTATGGCAGTGAGGAAAAAGTGTGGACCTGTTACATAGTAATAACAAAATGGAAAGTAAATAACCTACCATTGTATTAGACTCAAGCTGGGTCAATCAAAGTCCTATCCTTGGGAACAGAGACTTGAAAACTTGCTTTTGTCAATATATTCTATACAGCAGAGCACAACCATTCCATATAAGATTTGGGCAAAGGAAGCCTGTCTAAAGATAAAGAAAACTGAAGCAGCTTTTATTTGTCTCTGAAACAACTGTATCTTTACTATATGATTTTTAATCTTTAGCTAGTTCAAGTGATACAGTATAACTGGAAGCCAAATGTGCTCAACTAATGTGGAAAGACAGGGTGCAACTGAAGCCAAAGTAGTGAATCCGTTCCCACAGAGACCAGCTTCCCAGCCCCAGGCAATCAAACAACTTGGTCTCTAATTTGCTTTACTCGTGAAACTCAATGGAGGGAGTCTCTGAGTGAGCCCATTGTCTTGGGGAATTGGTATCTCCCACACAATAGCATGTGAAGACCACCCAAAGGTGAATGAATAATTCAAGATACCACCACTCCATTATTAAAAAAATAATTCAAAATGGACACCCTACAGGGAACATGAGCAACTTGTTAAGCATGGGTTGAGTCTATTCTTTCTGGGTGTAAATCTAGCATGGTAATTTCAAGATTATTGAATTTTTCTTATGTATTAAAAAAAGCCAGAAAAAGTCATAGAATGAAAAGGGAACAAAAATAGTTTACTCAATAAGTTCAAATGGGCTTTACAGGTAGCAAAGATTATATCTATAAAAACACTGAAGGCTGAGGTTGGGGTTGACTGAATTGTTTCATGATATACATCTTTACATGAAAGTATCTGCAGTCCTTCCTAGGCCAATGGGTTAGGGAGTCACTCACCGGGTGTTCATCACATTAAACCCAATAACTTAATGCAGTATAATGTAGTGGATAGAGTGGATCCTCAAGTTGTCCTGCCTTAAGTGATAGGAGTTCTCTTTGGTCTTGGATTGGGCAGAGTGCTTTGTGTGCTTTCCAGAGACTCTAGCCCCAGTGCAAGAGCCATGAAGTCAGAGCCAGCTTAAGGGTACCCGTCATGTGTGTGTATATGTACATGTGATGGGGTTGATGAGGTTTGCTATCTACAGAATCCTAGCAGCCAAATTTTAGAATGGGTCTTTTTTCTTGATATGCACTTTAGAAACTTATTCCTACAAGGAACACTTCACTATTTACAGAAAATTTCTTTTTCTAGGTCTAAATGTCAGAAAGCCAATCCTATTATACTTGCCAAGCAAGAGGCAGGGAGTTCCATATAATAGCATAGAACGTACTGATTGTGTGATGATTGACTTTGCTCATCACAGAGACAGAATGAAATTGAAAATGCCACAAAAATAATGAAATATTATTATGAAAAAGTCAACAATTCACTGTTCTTATACAATGTTTCTTCTAGTAGTTTCATAGTCTCCTTAATTAATGTAGAAAACACAAGTGCTTTACTTCGTTAGTTCACTCCATACCAAGTATAGGAATAGTAGCCTCAAAATTGGAAAAATATGAGTTTGAATATAACAGCATGACTTACTAGCCTTTTCACTTTAAGTCTGACTTTATTATCTGTTAATAGGAGATAATAAGCTTTTTTTTTTTTTTAACTGTTTTAAGGAAAATAAGACACTAAGGGAATGTTTTTTAGCATAGTGTCTGGCTATAACAAATACTTCTTTTGCAGTTACTACTTTATTATATTTCATTTAATGTGTAGTTAACATTGCATATGACTATACCCTTGTTGAAAATTAATTTTTATAGGTAGAAATTAAGTACATTACCCAATGGCATTTATCTTTCATTCATTTATATACAGATATTTACTAGACTAGGTCAGGTCTATTCCCAAACAGGCCCTGAGTTTTTCAGTCATGTGTTTATCGAATTCTAAGTTAGAAAAGGTCTTAGAATGAGATGATGTAGTATAAACTTTCACTTTATAAATGAAGAAACAAAGACCTCAAAAAACAGTGTGAATTGTTTTTCAAGGGAATTAAGCTGAGGAGTGACAGCTGTAAGTAGAATCTCTGGCAGACTGTTGCAGTAATGACACTCATCTGTTGCTGCCTCCCTAAGTCCATGCCCACGTCCTTCGGTAGTCTGTCACAGTGGCTCTGGGTTTAGACCTGTGGCTTGCTTTGGGCAATTAGACAATAGAAATCTGGCACATAAAGAGGCTTCAAAAAGAACTGTGCATTGGAAGTTGAGGGCTTCCCCAATGGCTCAGCTGGTAAGGAATCTGTCTGCAATCCAGGAGACACAGGAGACATGGGTTTGATCCCTGGATCAGGAAGATGCCCTAGAGGAAGAAAATGTCAGCCTACTCCAGGATTCTTGCCTAAAATGTCACACAGACAGAGGAGCCTGGGGGGCTACAGCCCAAAGTGTCAGACATGANTCTGCAATCCAGGAGACACAGGAGACATGGGTTTGATCCCTGGATCAGGAAGATGCCCTAGAGGAAGAAAATGTCAGCCTACTCCAGGATTCTTGCCTAAAATGTCACACAGACAGAGGAGCCTGGGGGGCTACAGCCCAAAGTGTCAGACATGATTGAGCGACTAAGTTGCAAGCTCACATATGTGGAGTGATCCCTCCTTAAAAAAAATAAGGCAGCATTTCACTGTCTTGTCCCATCAATTTGTATGTATCTTAGGATCTTGCTACTAAGATATAAAGAAGTCCATCTACTGTAAATAATAGACTATGAAGGGAGAGACACCAGTGATCCCAGGTATTCCAGACATTCCAGTCATCCTAGCCAAGGTCCTACCCCAAAACAGCTAAGCCATAGCCCAGTAAGTAATGTGTAATTCACACCAATATAAGAAGGTGTTCTTGTGTGTGTGTTTTTTTTTAAGTCATTCTGTCATAGGGAAGTTTGTTAAAAAACAAAATCAAATGGCTATAGAATTAATTACAGTTTACTTTCTGTTCTACCATCTAACTCCTGGTGGTTTTTTCACTAAGTCATGTCTAACTCTTGTGACCCCATGGACTGTAGCTTGCCAGGCTCCTCTGTCCATGGAATTCTCCAGGCAAGAATACTGGAAAGGGTTGCAGTTTCTTTCTCCAAGGGATCTTCCTGACCCAGGAATCGAACCTGGGTCTCCTGCATTGCAGGCAGTTTCTTTACCAAATGAGCTGCGAGGGAAGCCATCTAACCTAGGGGCTGAAATTAAAGATAGGATTTTCTATGAGTTGACTTCCTAATAATTATTTCACACTAACATAAGTGGACTAAGGGTTTGATTTATTTTTTCTCACTTTTAACTCTATTTTATGCATCTAAGCTTAACTTTCAAGTCTTATAAACAGGAAGCAGGTACAGGGGTGATTATGAGTTTCTTTCAGACTCTAGTACAAAGTAAAACAAATCCATAGGTCCACAACTTCTAAAAAAGGAATTGTTTTGAAGAGTTCACCACAGGTTCAAATGTGAAAGTGAAAATATACTCTCAGAGTTCTCACACACCCTAGGGTCCAGAAATGCCTAGCAGAAAACCAAAGGTAAAACCTAGAAATAACACTACTTAAGTAAACACTAGTGAGCAAATCTAGACTACCTGCACTGTCAAGATCCAATTTTTCTTCAAAGTAGAGAGAATAAAATAGAAAGATAATTCATCTGTTATAGTTCTATGAGAAACATGCTGTGACTGCTATGATATTCCACCAGAGAATATCTGCATCACACAGCTAGATCTGAAAATAATGATTCTGCTACATGTCCAGCACTAGGAAAAACATGACCGGGAACAGGATTCTAGACCTTGGGAATGACTGTTACTTGAATGTATGTATAACAAGGCTATTTTAAAACTTAATATTCCTTTATAAACACTATGTTTTGGGTCATGTACCATGCTGGCCAGCAGAATAATGGGAAGTAGATCACAGTCTCATTGACCCTGGTCTGCTTAACCTTATTGGATAGATGAGGCTGACTACAGTCTAAAGATAATCATCACCTGAAGCATCAAAATGTCATTACCATCTGAGTGAAATAGTGAATACAAGAGGAATCCAACTGAAGGCATGTTTGTTTGTTGGGGAAACTATGGAAGTACTCATAAACTGGTTCAGTCAGCCCATTCTCACTGGAACCCACTTCTTGAACCCTTCAATTTAATCTTGGTGATAATCAATTTCAGGTGTATGTGCTTAACTACTGCTGAACTTCATATTTCATCTTTGGGCATTAGAAAAGTTGCAACAGTAAGCTCCTGTTTTTAGATCTGCCATTTTGAGTGTTCAAATATTGGCCCTAGAAGCTCTTCCTCATCTCAGCCTTGGCTTGGTGATAATTGTGCTCCCACTTGCATACATGCTAAGCCCTATTGTCTTCCTCCTGAGGACTTGTCATTCTTTATTCATTCTCACTTCTCCACATTTTAAGGGGCCTTTATCTGAATAATGGCTCTTGAGCAGTTATTTTCCTCCTCAAACTAGGATCGCTTATTTTTACACAAACCAGTGGAAATTCTATTGATTTTTACCCTTTACTCATAATTTTTTGGGGAAAAAGAGCTTCTAAAAGATATATATGACTTTATATATCCATGAACTACCAGAGACTCTCTTTAGTCTTATAATGCACTTGGCTGTTTGAATTTAAATATCACAGCTATCTAGCAGTTACAAAGATAAAGGTGTTCTGAGAGCCTCTTCATTTCTCAAGCTATTATTCTTAAATAGTATTGGAAACATCATTTAACAGTGCACTGACTCCTGCGGTACAGTCCTTTCTCAACATGTTTACATTTCATATTGTAAAATGAATATATATTTTTATATTTACATATGTATATTATATTATACACATAGGTATGTGTGTGTGTATATATTGAGGAAAGTACAGAGTAGAAATGGAATGATGAGAAGAAGTTAAATGATTATGTAGGCTTGTTTTAGCTGTAGGGAAGAAAGCATGTGTATTTGTTTCTGGAACATAGGTTTGAAGACTCAAGCAGGTTCCCTGGTGGCTCAGAAGGTAAATCTGCCCACTTTGCAGGAGACCAAGGTTTGTTCCCTGGGTCAGGAAGATTCCCTGAAGAAAAGAATGGTTACCCACTCCAATATTCTTGCCTGGAGAATTCCATGGACAGAAAAGTCTGGTGGGCTACAGATCATGGGATAGTAAAGAGCTGGACATGACTGAGTAACTTTCACTTTCACTTTGTTTGATGACTCAAGCAGGCAGCACACTATTTACTTATGGGAAAGGTTTTGTTTACTCATTTCAAAACAGATAGCTATCATAGTTATCATAAGATGTATCACATCTTATGATAAATAGGCACTTTTATTATAAGCTATAATATGCATATTTATTCAACAAAAGCATGCAGTAGGTGCTAAGATGGCACTAATGCTACAGTAATGAACAAAAGAGAGGCGGACTTTGGCTTTATGGAGCTTAAGGTATAATAAGGGATGTATTTCTATATTTTCTACTGGGAGTATATTTTATTACACCTATTTTAAGTAAAGTTCTGTGTTATATGGAACTCACTCACAAAATAAGGGGACCTGATGTGATGGTGATTTTCCTGAGAATATTAAAATTATAAATGCTCTGAAAAGTAAGTAGAAAAGAAAGAGGATTAAGTAGAGAAGAGGAGGAGTCAGTAAAATCCAGAGAACTTTTGAATATGGGACTCCCACAGCAGGAAAAGGCATGGCACATTTGATGAAGTCTACACTGGTCAGTATGGCCAGAAGGCAGGTTAGACTGGTCAGAGATCAGTCCAGATAGACAGACAAGAGCCAGATCATGCAGTGCTCCCTTCATCACATTGACATATTTGGGTTTCATCCCCAAAGTGATGTAACCCTTTGCATTTGAACTTGCTGGAGTTTGGAAACTTCAACACATTACATATGTAAAATACAGCAAGGCTTAGCTTTGAATTAGAGCATACCTCAAACTGGCTTGCATGAATAATGCTGTGAATTTTCTCTCCTTTTTAGACGTCTTTCCCAAAGGTACCCTAAATTTTTATCTGATACTTTTATCTTTATAAATTTCATCAAGAGCAGTTGTCCTTGACTGCCAGAATAGACTGGCAAAGGAAAAAAAAAAAAAAAAAAAAGGTTCCATAAAGCTATCTTGTCTTCTGTATGTCTGTTCTTAAGACGCTAGTTTTCCAAATGCACTGCTTTGAGGTTGAGTACTAAGTTCAGACGATAATCATGGAAACATGATGAGGGTGGTTGAGATGAATGGATTTCAGTGAGAAAGTAATAGTTATTAAAACCTGGAGGAGAATTCAATTGTTTCCCCCCCTCCCACTCCAAATATTCCCATGGCTAATGTCAGCCATGTTATGCCTGTTAACCTGAATAGAAATGGATATTTAAATGCATTAAATATTAATTTGAGGATAAAAATCTGAAAATTAAATGTACTCCTAGATGTTGCTAAAGTCAGCACCTTGAGAATCATTTCAGCTAAGAAAGTGGCATCAATTAAAGACAGCATTCTCCACTGATTCCAATGATAGTGTTGCTTTTCAAAATTCAACTGGAACTATTTTTCTCTCCAAACAGTCTTTTCTTTGGATGCAACCTGACTTCACCCACTTCCTTTATTCTCTGGCAGGTGTTCTATCAGTGCTGCTTCCCCCAACAATGCCCTCATCCTATCCACCTGCCAAGCGCTTTCTTTTCTTTTTCCTTTTGACTTCCATTGATTTCTTTATGGAAGTGAAAATTTGCAGATGCAATTTTCTCAAAAGTTGAGCCCAGGTATAACATGTTATATCAAGAAGAACTTCGTAACCTTCAATTCTGTTATACGACAGAAGAAGTTCCCATGAGCAACAGTAAGAGGCCAACAAAGTAAGTTATTTAAAACTCAACTGGACAAAGTTTTGATGGATGTGCTTTCAGGAATTTCCTAGTTTCAGTCACAAGAGAATTAAAAACACAAAAGATCATAAAAGGATTTTCTGCTCAGTTTTTCCCTAAGCTGAATTCTATAATTTCTGCTGATCAATTTTATTAAGAGACAACAAGATTCTCCACTTTTCTGATGATAAATTTTCAAGAACAGGAAGAAAAGATGGATGAGGGTACTAAAAGTCATTAACTCATGAATGAACATCTGAACTCAAGAGTTTGGATACATGAATCTAATTTTAGCTCTCTTTCTGATTATGTGATCAAAGAAAAAAGTTGTAAGGAAACAAGTACTTGAGTCCTGTTAACATCTTCTGATAAACATATTTGATTATTTATCTTTTATGCAGTGTTCATCCAAAAAATGTTCAGTTCAGTTCAGTCCCTCAATCATGTCCGATTCTTTGTGACCCCATGAATCGCAGCATTCCAGGCCTCCCTGTCCATCACCAACTCCTGGAGTCCACCTAAACCCATGTCCATTGAGTCAGTGATGCCATCTAACCATCTCAGCCTCTGTCATCCCCTTCTCCTCCTTCCCTCAATCTTTCCCAGCATCAGGGTCTTTTCAAATGAGTCAGCTCTTCACATCAGGTGGCCAGAGTATTGGAGTTTCAGCTTCCAATGAACACCCAGGACTGATCTCCTTTAGGATGGACTGGTTGGATCCCCTTGCAGTCCAAGGGACTCTCAAGAGTCTTTTCCAACACCACAGTTCAAAAACATCAATTCTTCAGCACTCAGCTTTCTTTATAATTCAACTCTCACATCCATACATGACTACCGGAAAAACCATAGCCTTAACTAGATGGACCTTTGTTGACAAAATAATGTCTCTGCTTTTTAATATGCTGTCTAGTTTGGTCATAACTTTCCTTCCAAGGAGTAAGTGTAAGTGATCTTAAATTAGTATCTTTTTGCCATTAAAAGATTAAGGTGATTTTTCTCCTTTCCATTTACTAGTTCTAGCCACTGCTGCTGCTGCTGCTGCTGCTAAGTCACTTCAGTCGTGTCCAACTCCATGTGACCCCATAGACGGCAGCCCATTAGGCTCCCCCGTCCCTGGGATTCCCCAGNACTCTCACATCCATACATGACTACTGGAAAAACCATAGCCTTAACTAGATGGACCTTTGTTGACAAAATAATGTCTCTGCTTTTTAATATGCTGTCTAGTTTGGTCATAACTTTCCTTCCAAGGAGTAAGTGTAAGTGATCTTAAATTAGTATCTTTTTGCCATTAAAAGATTAAGGTGATTTTTCTCCTTTCCATTTACTAGTTCTAGCCACTGCTGCTGCTGCTGCTGCTGCTAAGTCACTTCAGTCGTGTCCAACTCCATGTGACCCCATAGACGGCAGCCCATTAGGCTCCCCCGTCCCTGGGATTCCCCAGGCAAGAACACTGGAGTGGGTTGCCATTTCCTTCTCCAATGCATGAAAGTGAAAAGTGAAAGTGAAGTAACTCAGTCATATCTGACTCTGTGTGATCCCATGGACTGCAGCCTACCAGGCTCCTCCACCCATGGGATTTTCCAGGCGAGAGTACTGGAGTGGGTTGCCATTGCCTTCTCATACTATGACTAATACCACCACTATTACTAAGTCTATGATTATTATTATGGTACATACCAGCCTTGAAGAACATTCCAGAAAATCACCCTAACCTAAATTATGTGTAATATATACTCTGAATCTTTAATAAAAATCCCATTATGGTTCAATTGATCAATAGTCTAATTAAATGGAATTCCTCATTTATGGAATATTTTAACAGGCATCCTTTCATTGAAACCTCAGGAAAACCCTGAGTAGTGAATACTATTATCAATTTTATGGAAAGTGAATAAAAGTAACTTCAGAAAGAGGAATGGTATGTTCAGAGTGAGAGTAAGTCCAAACTCAAACCCACTTGTATTCAAAGTTCTTCTATGGATCTTCCCTTCTCAAACATTTTGGGGGTTTCCTTGTCTAAAAACATTCAGATGGCAAACTGTATATGTGAATTGCACTTTCTTTCTCCTGTTTCCTCATCAATACATTCTGTTCCAAAGCAACACACATAAATATATACAGTATTATAATAAATGGCTCAGAAAAAAGACTTATTTGCAAGTATTTATTTCTCATTTACAGAGAAATAATGTACATTCCTTTGAACTGTATGCCTTTTGGTTGAAGTAAATTAACCCTTCACCTTATTGGCTAAGAACTTAATCTCTTCTGTCTGATCACTCTGCAGGATGCTCTGATCCCTACTTTCCTTAAACAATTTCATTCACCCAATATAGCAGAGATCATCACATGTTTCACTATGATTTGATAAAAAAAAAAGTCTGCAAGTGAAGAAACAATGAATATTTTTGGTTAGTTTCAACAGATAGAGATGGTAATATGTATTTTTACTAAACATGAGCACAAGATATTTGCAACTGTCTGGAATTCATTGCTTATGTCAGGGAATCATCGAAAGCTATCAATACTGATCCTAAAAATAAAAAAGATTAAATAAATTGGTGACAAAAGAAATGCTTGTGGATTCTTTACCAACTGAGCTATCAAGGAAGCCGAATGTGAATACAACCAAAAAGAAAAAGTTACCTCTACAGTAAGATGTTTTCTCCATTGTCAAGATGAACTAGTTTTACACACACAAGAATGAAATGAATGTCACAGATGTTATATTTAATAAAAGAGGAAAGACACATAGTGCATACTGTACAATTGTACAGATGATCTTCAAGAATAAGTAAGGTGATTGAAGTCAGAATAGAAGATACTTCTGGGGAAACAGTGGCTGGGAAAGGCCCCAGGAGAGTTTTTTTGAATACTACAAGTAGTCTATATCTTGTAGTTGTTTACACAAGGTATATGCATGTAATAATTCATTGAGCTTTATACCTAAGATTTATGCATCTTAATGTATTGTGTATTCCAAATATGAGATAAGGAATAGGTCATGAAAGGCCTTTTCATTTATGTGTAGGACTTTGTCCTACAGGAAATGGAAATCACCAATATGTATATTAACCAAGCAATTGGTTACATTTGCATTTTGAAGACTCCTTGCTAAATCTCCAGAGGATTGATTGAACTGGAGTCAGATTGTGCTCCAGAAGCTATTTAAATAGGCCAAGTGAGAAGTGATGAATGCAGAGAAATAGAGAAAGGAGGCAATGACTATTAATAGTAACTAATTAATACTTGACTTTGGAAAACAGTAAAAGAAAAGTTAAGGGTTATTGTTGATCATCTTCACTAAGATAATTAAAACTAGATGATCCAATAATTCAAAACATTTAAAGATGAATTAATTGTCTTCCTCATATATCTTGTGAAGTGTGCAAGTATGAATGTGATTCACCTGGAAGATGTCTTGGCTGGTAAGGCAACCTTATGAGTCATTAGCATAAACATATTTTAAGCCATTGTCATGTTAAAGATTATCCAGAGATATTATTTAACTTAGAAAAAGAAGGCTAGGAATAAGAATTTGGAGGGATACAAAGAATGAGCAAAGAAATAGAAAATGAGGAAGCAGAACAAAGAGAAATAATAAGAAAAATAGAGAATTTTCCAAGTAGTGCCAGTGGTAGAGAACCTATGTGCCAAAGCAGGAAACAAGAAAAGCATGTTCGATCCCTGAGTTGGGAAGATCCCCTGGAGGAGGGCACGGCAACCCTCTCCAGTATTCTTGACTAGGGAATTCCATGGACAGAGGAGCCTGGCAGGGAACATCCCATAGAATTGCAAAGAGTCAGACGTGACTAGAATGACCTAGTATACACACACAGGAAAAACAGAACATCCAAATGGTAATGTCAAGGCAAGAGAGTTCTAAAGATTAAATGGTCAGTGATATTTGGTATTAAACTTGTAAAGTTCAAGTAAAATACAGATCTAACATTTTCCATTGAAATTTGGCATTCGTGTTTGTCAGAGTTGCTTGTGAGTGAAGAGAAGCTAAATTGGTAATGTGGATAGAAATGGTAAAAATTATTATAATGAACCATGGTGGGGACATGGAGATGAAACGTAAAACTGTGAAAATGAATGTCGAAATAAGTTTGAAAGGTAAAAAAATCAAGGTTAAAAACTAGAATCATGAGGTTCTCAATGAATGCTACTTTTATAGACAGATTTGTGGAACTATCTCTGAGTTCAAAATATAATTGAAAGACAAAAATATAAAAAGAGAATATAGAAGAACATGGGATTCAATGCCTTGTGGAATAATCAGTTTTAGACAGAAATGTTGCCTTCTATTCCTTTGACAATGTAGACAGGGATAGACTGTAAACAGACACAGAGGAAGCAGCATGTTTAAAATTGTTCAAGAAAGAGGGGGTGAGGGGGTAAGTCGAAGATCTAGAGAAATTAGAGAAGGTTTAGAACAGACACTGAGCAGAATAAAGAGGAATTATAAGCATGCTCTCTTCCTTTTATCCTTCTCAACATTTCAATATCTGGCTTGCAATATTGAAACATGGTAGTAGATAATCATTCAGATTTTAAAATAATTGTAATATAATGAGAATAAAGTGCTACAACCCTCTTTTAAAAACATACTGACTGTTCACAGACTCTAACTGCAAGTAAAAGTAGAATTGTATGTTAACCAACCCCTCTCAGTCAATGACAGCCCTACTTCAGAATCCTTGCTTCAGACAAGACAGAACTAGGGTGAGAAGAATGAGGCACTCAACGCAGACACAAAATTTAAGAAAGTATCAAACAACACAGTAGTCAAATAAAGGCATGCCTTCTTATACTGTGCTTTGCTTTATCACATGTTACCAATATTGTGTTTTGTTTGGTTTTAGTTTTTACAAATTGAAAGTTTATGGCAGGCCTGTATTGACTGCAACAGACTGATTAGTCTATTGGTACCTTATTTATCAATAGCACTTACCCTCTTCATATCACACTGCCACATTTTGGTAATTCTCACAATATTTCAAACTTATTATTAAACTTTTATGGTGACTGAAGATCGATCATCTTTTATGTTATTACTGTGAAAAGATTACAACTCCCGGAAGGCTCAGATTGTGATTAGCATTTTTTAGTAATAGGTACTTTTTAACTAAGGAATATGTGTTGACTTTAAGAAAAGGCGATTGTACATCGAATTGACTACAAGATAGTGTAAACATAACTTTTATAGCCGGGGGAAGCCAAAACATCTGTGTGACCCACTTTATTGTGATATTTATCTTACTCTGGTGATCTGGAACCAAATCCTGATCAATATCTCTGGTGCTTGCCTATATAATAAAGCAATATTTTTAAAAATTCAAAATTACTGCAAAAAAGCCACACTGAACAAAATACAATTTTAATGACATAGACTTTAGCCCTAGATCCTATGACCTTGTCTCACTCCCTTCACCTTAAATTCTACCCTGCTTATGAAAGTCAGCCAATCTCTAAACCAGCATTCCATCACTGTGCCTTTAAATCAGGCAATCTCCAAACCCATACATCCCCAAAATACTGTATAAAATTGGTTCCCTGATTTGTTCTAAATGACTGAGTTCTGCAACCAAAATTTCCTTTGCTTAGCAAATACAGCATAGAGCTTTAGAGCTTTTCTGCAGGTATATTTGCTGATCTCTTGCTTCAATTCAAGAATAGTAGTAGGGCATCTATATTTCTGTGTTAGATAAGGGTTCCTAACCTAATCTTGTTATTAATATACTCTGGACTTTGCTAAAATTGAACTGAGTATTTTTCTGTTTTGCTCTCATTAAACATACTCTAGGATTTATAATAAAAAAATATTCTTTTGGATACCTTCAATGAGAAGGTTATTGCAAGGAGTCATAGAAATAAATTTGAGGTTGCTGTGGCCATGGCCTTTTAACTGTGAGGGATAATAGCAAGCCTTGGAGAAAGCCCAAAGAAATAGTTTGGCTTCTTTCATGATGAAGCCAAAGCACTGATTACTTTCTTTTCTTTCTTCTTTAATACTGAAGATATAAACATTTAAAGGTAGAAGTTTCTTTGATATCTCTCATAAAATAGGAAGTTAATCTTTGAAGGCTTATAAATTATCTGCAATTATGATGCTCCTTCAGTTTTTTTTACTCATTTTTTTTCTATTGAAATATACACCTACAATATTGTATTTAGTTTCAGGTATACAAAAAAAAGTGATTTAGATACATATTCTTTTTCAGATTCTTTTCCCTTATAGGTTACTACAAAATATTGAATATAGCTCTAAATTAGGAGACTCAGATTAACATATTCACACCGCTATATATAAAACAGATAATCAATAAGGACCTACTATATAGCACACACTCAGTTATTTTAAACAAAACAAAATTAACAAGCAAATAATCTGGGGAAAGCACATTATTGTGAAATTGTGTCAACCATTGTTAGCTTGGGATGCTAATAAAAGTAGAAATCACCAAGTGCTAATAATACTTGAGGTTGTGCTCCTTATTTCGATTTTTTTTTAGCTCTGTGAGGCAGATGCTATTAATATTATTACTTCATTTTACAGATGAGGAAACTGAGGAGACAGCAGTGCAAGTTTCCACAACTATGACCTAGAAAAATCAACATTTCAACATGTGCTATTTCTCTCTAGAGCCCACATTCCTAAACATTATGGCCTCTGGCTTACAAAACATGTCAAATCATATTTTTAAATTAAAACAGGACTAGAAATTTAAACACGTTTGGCTTTTGTTCTGAGGGATATGCCTCAGCAATTGCAAATCATGAGTATTATTGCCAAGAAGACTGAATGATGGTACTGTGAAACAACACAGTAAATTACTGTTTTGAAGTGAAGTCTTAGAGATCATAAATAGACATGTCAAGGATGATTTATTTTGTTTTCAATCATTACAAATCCTTTATTCCTTTTTTTTAAAATATTGGTTTAAAATTAAGAAAATGGTAGTTGTGGCTTTGCCAGTGACTCAGCGGCAAAGAATCCGCTTATAACGCAAGAGCTACAGAGACGCGGGTTTGATCCCCGAGTTGGGAAGATACCCTGGAAGAGGAAAATGGCAACACACTCGTGTATTCTTTTCTGAAGAATCCCATGGACAGAGGAATGTGACGGGCTACAGTCCGTGGGGTCACAAAGAATCGGACGTGACTGAGGTAACTTAGCACACACTTGTAGCTTGACTAAATTTTTTGATATTTACATTGGATACTGATTTTAAAAGTGCTGTGTCTCAAACAACTTTAGGAAATATAACTCTTTCCTCTTTATAGTCTTATGTCATTTAAAAGTGGTCCTAACTATGAATTTCCTAAGATTCTGTGAAGAGTGTAAACGTCCACCCGTATTTGTCCCTCATTTGTAGTACTAAACTGCTTTGTAGTAACAACTCCCTTGCCATGGTAATGGTTCATACTGTCTTAAAATTGTTTAGTATGTATTTCCTCATTATGAATCAAGACATTCCCTTATATTTAAGGTCAAATATTTGAGCTCAGATGCTTTTTATGCCACCCACAAAGCAATTTGGATTGTGCCATGTTGCTATTCAGCTATGGAGCATCTTTCTTTTGCAAAGATTGCGGCCAAGCCACCTGACAGACAGTTGACCTTGTTCTGTTCTGCCAGCATGTGGTTCTCTTTAGCCCTTATGTCATCATGTGTGTTCATGTCAAAGGGCTTGCTTTTCATTATGATGCATTGAGACCTATTCCTGTGGGCATAATAAGCATCTGAAACTTGATGAACATCTAAACAGACTGATCACAGGTCCCCACATCTACTAAACAGAAGTAAAATGAGCTGGTCTATTCTTTTCCTAGAGAGGAGATAACTGAGTTTCTCATTTCCTCCACTTAACCATTAATATTAGAATATACTATAGGAAGCATGCTGTTTCTTCACAGTACTTAGTGGGATACCTGAATATATTTTCTAGCTTAAATAGCCTTAAAGGACAGCCCAATGTATGGAAGATGTTTGCCATACATCAGCAACCTCGCCAGGCTGTCCATTACTTCCCAATATTATCAGAATCTAGCCTGATACTCACAATATATTCCAAATTTTACTGATGTCCTTCATGAATAAGGGCAAAGGGAAATCAACAATCTGCCCATCCAGTGTCAGGTGCTAATGTTCTATTATTTCTGGTTCCCCCACATCCTCTAAACTCCAGGTTCTAGTTGCATGACTCTTCAGTTCAGTTGCTCACTCTTGTCCGACTCTTTGCGACCCCATGAATTGGGGCATACCAGGCCTCTCTGTCCATCACCAACTCCCAGAGTTCACTCAAACTCATATCCATCGAGTCAGTGATGCCATCAAGCCATCTCATCCTCTGTCATCCCCTTCTCCTCCTGTCTCCAATCCCTCTCAGCATCAGACTATTTTCCAATGAGTCAACTCTTCACATAAGCTGGCCAAAGTACTGGAGTTTCAGCTTTAGCATCATCCCTTCCAAAGAACACCAAGGAAAACCTCCTTTAGAATGGACTGGTTGGATCTCCTTGCAGTCCAAGGGACTCTCAAGAGTCTTCTCCAACACCACAGTTCAAAAGCATCAATTCTTTGGCACTCAGCTTTCTTCACAGTCCAACTCTCACATCCATACATGACCACTGGAAAAACCATAGCCTTGAGTAGACAAAACTTTGTTGGCAAAGTAATGTCTCTGCTTTTGAATATGCTATCTGTGTTGGTCATAACTTTTCTTCCAAGGAGTAAGCGTCTTTTAATTTCATGGCTGCAATCACCATCTGCAGTGATTTTGGAGCTCAAAAAAATAAAGTCAGACACTGTTTCCCCATCTAATTCCCATGAAGTGATGGGACCAGATGCCATGATCTTCATTTTCTGAATGTTGAACTTTAAGCCAACTTTTTCACTCTCCACTTTTACTTTCGTCAAAAGGCTTTTTAGTTCCTCCTCACTTTCTGCCTTAAGGGTTGTGTCATCTGCATATCTGAGGTTATTAATATTTCTCCTGGCAATCTTGATTCCAGTTTGTGCTTCTTCCAGCCCAGCGTTTCTCATGATGTACTCTGCATATAAGTTAAATAAGCAGGGTGACAATAAAAATCCTTGACATACTCCTTTTCCTATTTGCAACCAGTCTGCTGTTCCATGTCCAGTTCTAACTGTTGCTTCCTGACCTGCATATAGGTTACTCAAGAGACAGGTCAGGTGGTCTGGTATTCCCATATGTTTCAGAATTTTCTGTAGTTTATTGTGATCCGCATATTCAAAGGCTTTGGCATAGTCAATAAAGCAGAAATAGATGTTTTTCTGGAACTCTCTTGCTTTTTCCATGATCCAGCGGATGTTGGCAATTTGATCTCTGGTTCCTCTGCCTTTTCTAAAACCAGCTTGAACATCAGGGAGTTCACGGTTCACATATTGCTGAAGCCTGGCTTGGAGAATTTGTATCTACCACACAGAGGTGGTGGTAGTGACCAAATTAGTGTAAATAAATTCCTTGTCCCAGGCCTGCCATAGTTAAGGTACTGTGGGTACCTTAACAATAGGAGTATTTAACATGAATGCTATTTTTAAGTTAAAGACAACTATCTTGATTTTAAACTTACTGGTGGTATAAAAAGTCATTTTATTCCAAATCAGGCTGACTGATTTATTCTCTGTTGATAGGATTTGAAAGTAAGACTAGCATAGATCATATCATATCAATTATATATAGTTTTTATTAAAGTCTTTCTTTGTGTAATCAGCTTCCCTGGTGGCTCAGATGTTAAAGAATCTGCCTGCAGTGCAGGAGACCCAGGTTAAACCCCTGGGTTGGAAAAATCTCTTGGAAAAGGGAATGGCTACCCACTCCCGTATTCTTGCCTGAAGAATCTCATGGACAGAGGAACCTGGCGGGGTACAGTCCATGGGGTGGCAAAGAATCGGACACAATTGAGCGACTAATATTTAGTGTTTAAATATATTTAATGTTATTTACTACTATTTAATATTTAATCAGTTCTTTCCCAACGTATGAATCAATATAAACCCTGATCTTCAGCAATGTATAGGTCGGTTATTTTCAACATTATAGTCAGGAGAATAATTTTTTTAGTTTGAGACTTTACTTGCCTAAAAAGCAATCCAGTTGAGTGTCACTTTTATTTCTAGGAGTGCAGTCTCTTAGATAATTTGTGATGCTGTCGCATTTTTGTCCCATCATTTTTGTCATAAAGACAAGTCAAACTAGATACATTTGGCTTTGCTTGATATTTTTGTAAATTTTCATTTAAAAGTTATTTAACAATGACAGATTTCCCATAATCATGAAAGTAAGCCATTTTCACTGGAGCAAATTAAAATCACTCATAATCTCTTTGACTTGATATGAGTCTTCTAGGCCTTTAACCAAGTTGCAGTGGATTTATAATAATTTTCTTCATTGATTCTTCATGGTCTGTCACAGCCAAACCAAAAAAAGAAAACATTAGCTTGCTGTCCTGTTTGTAACATAAGCTGGAAGTGTGGAGGGGTGTGTGTGTGTGTGTGTGTTTGTGTGCATGCGCACGCACACACACACGCACATCTTTATTAGAATGGGAGAATGGGTTGAGAATAGCCTGAACTCTGAATACCCCTGCCTTAATGACTCTCCTGGGCTACTTTAATTGTTTAATCCTGCTGTTCCAAACGTCACTTAATTTTGTAAGGCTGTGTTTGAATGGAAAATACGAGATCTCTGTGGTTAGCATTACTCGGCAATGAGTATTTGGGGACTCCTCAGAGTCTCTTCGTGAATCGGTGATGGGCTTTTTGGCGCATCTCATTTAACTTCTTTGGAGATGCTTTTTTCCTGAGAGTGGAAGCTTGACCTCTCTCTTAGGATGCTGAACATGTATGTCTTTCCTAGAGGAAGGGGAACATTTATGACTCTCCTAGAGAAATGGGAATATCATCTTTGAAACCTGCCTTTGAACTAGGAAGCTTGAAATGCCATAAGAGTTAGCATCAGACTTTATCCTCTTTTCTTTAATCCCACCTCATGTAATGAATGACTCATTGTCATTCTGATGCTGTAGTTAGACTTTTAAAAAAATTATGAATTATTTTTATTTTTAGATATCTTAATAGTATAAGATATTGTTATTGTTCAGTTGTTAAGTCATGTCCAACTCTTTTGCTGCCCCATGAACTGCAGCACACCAGGCTTCCCTGCGCTTTGCTATCTCCCTGAGTTTGTTCAAAAATATAAGAGATGCCATGTAAGAATTATCCAGGAAATAGTAAGTAAATCAAGATAGGTAAAAATGATAATATCATCAAGAAATATGTCCATTTCTTTTCTGCTTTTTTGAGAGCATTTTCTATGGGAAAAAAAATAGCTACTGAAGATAAAAATTGTTTTGAAGTGGCAACTTGATCTCAGAAGAACAAAATGTGATTTCTCTAGAAATGTAAAATGCAACCTTTCCAAAGACCTCAGTAATATGTTTCCTAAGACAAGTGTTCTTGAAAGTGGGGCTAGAGAAAAACAAAGCAAAAAAACCCTCCTGCTGGTTCTTTTTGTTCCTTGATCTTCCCATCACGCCCTAATTCTTAGTTTTCATCTATATGTGTGCGTATAGATGTATGTTTAGGGATAGGAACTGCAGTACGTTAAAGATGAAGACTTACAGAACTGATTAATATAGTTAGCTTCAAATCTCAGTCTCAAAACTCCTCATAAAAAATTACATTTACTTATGTCTTATGAAACCCTCCCATCTCATCAAATAAACAGTTCTCCAGTAACTTCAGGAGTAGTGTAACCAACTACCTTTACATCTATGGGTGTCCTGGGCATTGTTTCCAAGCTTCTTGCCTTTTCTTGATTGTATAGATGTATGTTTAGGGATAGGAACTGCAGTACGTTAAAGATGAAGACTTACAGAACTGATTAATATAGTTAGCTTCAAATCTCAGTCTCAAAACTCCTCATAAAAAATTACATTTACTTATGTCTTATGAAACCCTCCCATCTCATCAAATAAACAGTTCTCCAGTAACTTCAGGAGTAGTGTAACCAACTACCTTTACATCTATGGGTGTCTTGGGCATTGTTTCCAAGCTTCTTGCCTTTTCTTGATAAGTTAATTCTTTCATTCCTTTAAATTTGCTTTACTTTTTTTTGACAAAGAACTTACCTTTGTTTATTATGCATTTAAGTTGCTTGATTCTGTCTTATTTATACTTTGGCTGGTAATCTCAAGTACTATATGCTGGTAACTTTTTGCTCCCTCCAGAATGGTTCCTGGCAATTGGAGGTATTCCAGAAGAATACTGAGATGTGTACAGTGGTTTGCCCTAAAACTCTGGAAGGTTAACGTATCAACACAGGTGATAAAAATCTCTCAAAAGCCAACAAACATCAGGATAACCACAATACAGTCCAGCTCAATGAGGGAAGGAGAGGAAGTATTAATAATTCAGGAAAAGCTCAGGTTTGACGTTTACATACAAAAGATGCTATTGGGGTAGAAATAAGTGCAATTACTCTATGTTTTGCTGACGTCATAATACTGGGAAGAATTTGTTTTAAGCCCCAAAGTGCAAAGCAAACATAGGAGTCAATTAAATTATCAGATGTCTCAGGAAGTCTGATCGTACTATGGTTCTCTGAGGGATTCTGATTTAGGGTCCGAGATGTCTGTGTCACAGACTTTTAAAGAAATTGGGAGTTGAGACTGTCCAATCATTGCTAGTCATCTTTGAGGATCTATGGAAAATTGGGGAGACAGTAGCAGCCTTGAGCTGTCCAGATGCTCACAAAGAAAATGGAAATGGCTCACCTTACCCCTCCTCCAGCGGATAATTTTAGGACAGATGATCCATTCAGATGATTTCTGAGTAAGTCAAAATAGAAGGAAAAATAGTGTTTTAGGAGTTTTTATGGAGAAGGCAGTGGTACCCCACTCCAGTACTCTTGCCTGGAAAATCCCATGGATGGAGGAGCCTGGTAGGCTGCAGTCCATGGGGTTGCGAAGAGTCAGACACAACTGAGCAACTTCNATAGAAGGAAAAATAGTGTTTTAGGAGTTTTTATGGAGAAGGCAGTGGTACCCTACTCCAGTACTCTTGCCTGGAAAATCCCATGGATGGAGGAGCCTGGTAGGCTGCAGTCCATGGGGTTGCGAAGAGTCAGACATAACTGAGCAACTTCACTTTAACTGTTCACTTTCCTGCATTGGAGAAGGAAATGGCAGCCCACTCCAGTGTTCTTGCCTGGAGAATCCCAGGGATGGTGGCTCCTGGTGGGCTGCCATCTATGGGGTTGCACAGTGTCGGACACGACTGAAGTGACTTAGCAGCAGCAGCAGGAGTTCATAAAAAATTATGTCATACCTAAATAACTTTAATTCCTCTTTTTGAGGAGATAGTTAAGCTAGTAGACTGGAACACTGTAAATGCTGGATCTGCTTGTTTTTCCAACATGGGTAAATGTTCTGATTATGTTTTGGTAGGTTAGAGCAACAGACAGTTGAGTAATCTGCTGTTTCTGGTGGTAGATTTAAAACAGGCTGGTAAGAGTGGTAGGCTTTCGAGTACTTCTTTTATAAGGTAAAGGGTTGACTCATTCATTCACCACTGAACACTGTGTACTAGATGCAAATTTTCCAAAACAGTCCAGTGGTAGAGGCAGAAGGTCAGTGTAGTGGTTTGGGACAGAGTGGCCTTGGGGAGGAAGGGCTGGGTTAGAGTCAGAAAGGGAAAAGGGAAGGAAGAAGGGGAGAGATAAAAGGAGAAGACAGTCAATGAAGCCAGGTCCCCCCCAAAGGGGATGGGATGGGTGTCAAGAGTGTGGTGTCAGAGAGCACTGCCCTGGGACTGCTCTGGTAGCTTCCTGTGGCTAAGACTCCACACGCCCAATGCAGGGGGCTGGGTTCCTTCCCTCGTCAGGGAGCTAGACCCCATGTACCACAACTAAGAATTTGCATGGCTAAAACTAAAAGATGCCACGTGCCACAGCTAAGTCTTGGCACAGCCAAGTATATACACACACGTGTGTGTATATATATGTGTGTGTGTATATATATATATATACTTTTTTTTTTTTAAGTACTGCTCTGGGCCTCATCCTGTTCGGTGTTTCCACTCTGCTTCAGACAAGGACACACAGACCAATTGGCGGCCATGGCTTGTCAAAAACAGGATTGAATTTAGAGCAGACATGAAAGGTGTGAGCAGTTAGTTGCTGCTGACAAGCTGGATTGTTATTAGTGATAGATCAAACTCCTAAAGGGGCTTCCCTGGTGGCTCAAATAATAAAGAGTCTGCCTGCAATGCGGGAGACCCAGGTTCAATCCTTGGGTTGGGAAGATACCTTGGAGAAGGGCATGGCAACCCACTCCAGTATTTTTGCCTGGAGAATCCCCATGGACTGAAGCCCCTGGTGGGCTACAGTCCATGGGGTCTCAAAGAGTTGGACATGACTTAGCGACTGAACAAAAGCAGCAAGGATGTTTCTAACAAATATGGGTGCTAGAACCCCACCCCACACCAGTTGAATCAAGGATGGGGCCAGGCATAGCGGAAATCAATCCTGAATATTTATTGGAAGGATTGATGCTGAAGCTGAGGCTCCAGTACTTTGGCCACCTGATGCACAGAGGCAACTCATTGGAAAAGACCCTGATGCTGGGAAGGATTGAAGGCGGGAGGAGAAGGGAGTGAAGAAGGATGAGATGGTTGGATGGCATCACTGACTCACTGGACATGAGTTTGAGCAAACTCTGGGATGTGGTGAAGGATAGAGAACGCTGGTGGACTGCAGTCCATGGGGTTGCAAAGAGTCGGACATGACTGGACAGCAACAGATCGGTTTTAAAATGGAGCCAGAGGTGAGATCCTGTACTTTGGTGTCTTGCGCAGCCGCTGGGCTGGCCCTAGCCCACTCCAGGCCTTGCCTCATGCACGCAGGGGTGGCTTTGCTGAGTGACAGCGAAGACAGCAGCCCTTCTCCACCTGCTTCCAAGAGGCCACCGGGGTGGACTTGCCTCTGCCTCACACGGCAGGTGTGGGGTCTGGCTGCTCCCTGCTCGAAAGCCAGTGAAGAGGCCAGGTTGGCGGAAAGGAGTTTTGCTTTTTTTTTTTGGATGCCTGCAACCGGTCCAAAGGCCGACTGTCCCCCGACTCCCACAGCCCGCTGACAGTCAGTGCACAGAGCTTTTATAGGCAGAGGGAAGGGGCTCCATGCAGAAACAGCTCTGGCAGCTTTGACAGCCACCTTCAGGTTGCTCGCTGGGGTCTGACCAGCGGCTTTTTGGTTGTTTTAGGTTCAGTTCTAGGGTCAGCTTGCTTCTGTCTTTTTTTTTGAGGCCACTTCACAGAATTGTGGCAGCTTGTGTCATGGGTGGAGTCTGGTCATCATGGAGTTAACTATTTCAGCCTGGTGGAGGTTTCAGTATCTATAAGACAGCTCACAGGATGTGGCTCATAGGAACTAAAGCCTTTGAAAAGCTATTGCCCTTGAGGAGGAACCAAAGGTGCTTGACTTTAATGAATATCTTATTATCTGCTCTCCTTTGACTGGTTTCCCTTTGTTTCCGTGTTTTCTCACTCCTCTGACTATAACTTTATCCTCGGGCTGAAGTTTTTCCATAGGCAGAAGGCAGACGGAGGACGTGGGGTGCAAGGACCCTAGCGTTCTGCTCCATTTCTGTACCACTGTTTGCTACAGCACCCGGTCAGTTCAGTCGCTCTCAGGCATGTCCGACGCTTCATGGACTGCAGCACGCCAGGGCTCCCTGTCCATCACCAGCTCCCGGAGCTTACCCAAACCCATGTCCATCGAGGCGGTGAAGCCATCCAGCCATCTCATCCTCTGTCGTCCCCTTCTCCTCCTGCCCTCAGTCTTTCCCAGCATCAGGGTCTTTTCCAATGAGTCAGCTCTTCGCATCAGGTGCTCAAAGTATTGGAGTTTGAGCTTCAGCATCAGTCCTTCCAATGGATATTCAGCACTACCTGTGGTGTATAACTTCCCGGTTTTCTGTCTGCTGCTTGGTAATCTCTCTGTCTGCCTGTCTGTCTGTGTACCTATCTGTTGCCAGAGCACCACCCGCGGCATGCCGCTCCCTTGCTGTCAGCTCCCAGACCTCACGCCTGTATTTCTTACTCTGTCTCCCACTGTCCCTCCCCCCATCCTCAGACTCTTTTCGTGTCATCTAGATCTAGAACATCATTCTCTGATTCTACCTTTTTCTTAGTGTTTTCTTTCTGCTGCTTTAATAGAAAACTGGCTGTTTTGAGATTATTGCTTCCCTTGAACTCCTCCCATGATTCACACGTTTTTATGTCTAGCTTAGGTTTTTGTACTGAGATCCAGACTCATAAATACCAATGTTTTCCTTATGTCTGCACTTGGTCGCTTCTACACTGCTTTCCTCCCAAATAGACTCTTGGATCTCTGTCTAAATCTCTTCTGTAGTTTTCCCCGCCTCGGTACACATGCTTCTATCCATGCAGACACTGAAGTCAGGACATGTGGAATCATCCTTCACCACTTGCCCTACACCCAGTCCAGTTTATGCTTATAGCCTGTTGACTCTGTCTTCAGAATACTGTTTTTTCTTTTTTTCCATTGCTCTTGCCAACGCTCTGGTTCTCAGTGGCAAGCATCTTTTCCCTGGACTGCACTCACTGCCCCCACCTCCCTTCTCGCTGCTCCCACAGTTGGGTTCCTTCAGTCTTTTCTCCGCACCATAGTGAGGGAGCTGCAGGCACGTAACTTAATCATGCTGTCTCTTTTCTGAAGAGTCCCCAGTGGGGTTTGTTTTAATCAGGTCTTTCTGGGGCCCTTAAGGACCTCTGTGATCAAGCTCTCCTGTCCGTCTCTCCACGTTCCCCCATCCACGCACCCTACCCACCAGTGACAACAAGCCTCAGCCACTCTTTCTTATATTTTTGTTTAATGTATTGTGTTATCTGCCTCTGGGCTTTTGTACAGGTTGTTCCATCTGCCTGGAATATTCTTCACTTACTCATCTATATTTCTTGTTTCAGCTCAAATCTCACACTTTCAGAAAATCCTTCTCTAACTGTTATTTTTTAAAAGAAAAACTGAGGTACAGTCAATTTATAATGATTTAGGTGTACAAAGTGATTCAGATATCAGTTCAGTTCAGTTGCTCAGTCGTGTCCAACTCTTTGCAACCCCATGAATCACAGCATGCCAGGCCTCCCTGTCCATCACCAACTCC
>SJYX01022109.1:0-39542 GCA_006410675.1 Oreotragus oreotragus | reverse complement strand
TTGCCTTCCCCGTTGATTTCCCTGGAGTCCTTAAATTCAGAGTTCTGAATGCTCTGGAAATGAATGGTATAAGAATTGTAGAGCCATGTAGAAACTGATCACAGTGAAACATTGTATTTTCCCTTTGAATAAAATATTTTAAGATTTTCCTAATAAAATCTGACTTCCAAGTTATTTTTAATGGAGATAAATGACCATATAAGAAAAAGAATTAAATTCTAGCCGTTTTGGTTATTTGTTCCACTCTTGCCTTTTGTAAGTCTTATTTTTCCTGCTGTTTATGTGTGGACGCAGAGCAGTCGCCATTGCTCATTCCCTTTTGGTGTTACTAATCCTAAATCCACGCGTAGAACTCCTCTGTGTTTCCTCTGGTAGAGCTTGGAATAGTTAGGACAAAGCTGGTAAATGCTGGGGTTGTGTTCGTTTTTACATTGATGAGGCTTCTGTCATGCTTGTTTAGCTGCAAGAGAAAGCACTTTAATTTGAGTTTGCCCCTTTTCTGCTGTTTTGGCCAATTTCCTCATTCACAAAATGTCCATAGCAGGAAGATTTCAAACGAGGAAAGCCCTGTGCATCGTAAAGTAGTTTTCAAGTGGCTGCCTGCCAGTTATAAGCTTACCTGGGAATTTAGATGTTAACGCATGATTTCCACCTAAAGTGGAAACACTGGTAAGCAACCCTAATCTTACCTAGATTTATGTCCAAAGATGGACTTTGAATTTTTATCTCATAGAGCTAGAGTGCTTAATGACTTTAATTCAGGTTCAGGTGCTTTGCAACTCATTCTGTCTTTGATGGGAGCTTAGAGAAATTAAGTAGCTGTGCTGAGGCCAGCTTTTCTATTTTTTTCTAAAATCCTTGTATGATACTGTCATGAGTTTTGATTGTACTGATAAAGCATCAGGAGTTACAAGAAAGGTTTGAAAGGAAGCAGCTGAAAGGTCTTAGGATACAAGAAATGTAGCAGTTACAGAAAGGAAATATAGTAAGTTCAGTCTTGACTTGTTAAGTGTGACGTCTGACATTCACATGGCAGTTGTTTATATGGTTTGCACGTTAGATAATGGGTCGGTTTCATGTAAATTGGAGACATTATTCAGCATTTCCTGAGTGATCTCATTTAATCTTTCACCGTTGTGAGAGAAGTTGATATTACTGTCTTCGTGTTAAGTTTTTAAGAAGCTGGGATCTAAAGAGATTTTTGTCCAAAGTCACACAAATACTTTGTGCCAGATAGGGAGTTCAGCTTGGGTCTTCCTACCCAGTGCCCAGAACAGTGCCTGACACATGATAGCCATTCCATAGATGTTGAACCAGTGAGTGACTGAATGAGTGCATAAGTCCCAAATCCTTCCTGATCCCAATTGTATGTAGGCTGCTAAGAAATAAAGAGGTGAAGTTCCATATAGCAAAATTGCGATGAAGACTGTGCAACTACCTGTGTTTCATGAGCAAGTTACTTAACACATTTTGTCTTTGGTTTCCTCATCTTTGAAGTAGAAGAGCTGAACTCTCTGATCTTATGTTGAGGTTGATTAGTCACTCAGTCGTGTCCAACTCCTTTGCGACCCCATGGACCGTAGCCTGCCAGGCTCCTCTGTCCATGGAATTTCCCAGGCAAGAATACTGGAGTGGGTTTCCATTTCCTTCTCCAGGGCATCTTCCTGACCCAGAGATTGAACCTGGGTCTCCTGCATTGGAAGGTGGATTCTTTACTACCACTGAGCTACCTGAGGAACCCCCATATGCATCATGATTAAAATACTAGTACCAGCGTGAATCTTTTCCTGGACAAAGGATCTATAATTGTATCATCAGTATTCCTCATCCACACATTCTGTAGTGTGATACACATTATTGTGCTCAGAATATTTCTTTTAAACCTTCTAATAATAACCTTTTATGTCTGTCACTGAAAAAATTAATGTGAATTGCTTCAGAGCATTTGACAATTGACAGACAAAATTTTTTTTTAATGGAAGATAAAAATCTATGAGTCTAGACTTTGATTCTAAGTAAACTTATGTAAATTTCCAAAATTGTTATTCTTTGTAAGTCTGAGCAATTTGATGAGTGTCTGCCAATTGATATCAACAAAAAATTTGCAAGCTTTTAGATCATATGACTTTAAAAACTATAAAAATCATGTCTTTTTCATGTCTTTAATTTGTAAGGATAAAGTTTTTTTAAATGAAACATCTATTTCTTGTCTGCCTTAAATTTTTAAGAAGTTTTATTAAATTATAGTTTGTCTTTTTTATTTGGAAATAATAGTTTTCAGCTTATTTTTGGAAATATGTATTTTATTGGATATATAAATATACATTAAATTAAACATAAAATAAACATTTTATTGGCAATATAAATGGAGTTCTGATATATTTATATTAAAAACACATTAAGGAGAACTATATAACTGTTTCTCATTTGAAGGCATTTATAACTGGCTAAAATTATTTATTTATTTATTTACTTAAAGCCAGGTATAAATGTGTTCAAATTAGAAATAGTTACATAGTTATTTTTAATATGGACTTTTTTTGGTGCCTGTAATGCTAAGAACCTTTTAAAAATATCATCTTGTTTAATTCCCAAAATACCTCTTGTGTTAAATATAAATATCAGTATTTCCATGTTACTGATGAGGTCCAGCAAAAATAAGTTATCCTCTGTTATTGAGTTTACTAGGAAAGAGCTAGGCCTTCCCTGGTAGCTCAGCTGGTAAAGAATCTACCTGCAATGCAGGAGACCCCAGTTCAATTCCTGGGTGGGGAGGGTCCCCTGGAGAAGGGATAGGCTACCCACTCCAGTATTCTTCAGCTTCCTTTGTGGCTCAGCTGGTAAAGAATCCGTCTGCAATGTGGGAGGCCTGGTTCAATCCCTGGGTTGGGAAGATCCCCTGGAGAAGGGAAAGGCTCCCCATTCCAGTATTCTGGCCTGGAGAATCCCATGGACTGTATAGTCCATGGGGTCGCAAGGAGTCAGGCACGACTGAGCGACTTTCAAAAAAAAATGCATATATATGGAATCTAGAAAAATAGTCCTGATGAACCCATTTACTGGAAAGAAATGGAGAGGCAGACTTAGAGAATGCACTTGTGGACACTGTGGGGGAGGAGAGGGTGGCATGAATGGAGAAAGCAGCATTGATGAATATACACTAATGCTAAGTCACTTCAGTCATATCCGACTCTTTGCGAACCCATAGATGGCAGCCCACCAGGCTCCCCCATCCCTGGGATTCTCCAGGCAAGAACACTGGAGTGGGTTACCATTTCCTTCTCCAGCGCATGAAAGTGAAAAGTAAAAGTGAAGTCGCTCAGTTGTGTCCGACTCTTCGCGATCCCATGGACTGCAGCCCACCAGGCTCCTCCGTCCATGGGATTTTCCAGGCAAGAGTACTAGAGTGGGGCGTGTGTAAAACAGATGACTGGTGGGCAGCTGCTCTATGGCACAGGGAACCCAGCTTGGCACTCTGTGATGACCCAGAGAGGTAGGATGGAAGGAGGGGAGGGAGGCTTCAAAGGGAAGAGTTGTATGTAGTATGTACAGTGATGACTGCAGAAACCAACACAACATTGTAAAGCAGATTTCCTCTATTAAAAAAATGTTTAAAAAAAGCAAAAAATAGAAAGAAATGAAGTCTTCTACTTGTAAAGTTGACATCATCGATTCTGAAGGTTTCCTCATTCCGGGAAGGCAGAGGGCGAGTAGGAACAGTCTCTGTGAGCTGACCTGATCTTCTCGAAGCACTTGGGAGAAGGAAAGAGATGTCATACACGGTTGCACCAAAGAACTTTTGAGGCCGTGTTTTGTTGCAGTCAGTTTTTGACAAACAGCTTTAATCACAACACGCTATTTGTTTGGTGCGATAAAATAACCCACTAGAAGTGAAAAAAAAAAATCATTGTATAACTTACAGAGCTGAGAAGCTGTCTGTAAATGGCCATTGACAGATAGTACTTTTATGACTACCCAGTGGAGAAGCAGTCAGAGAAGACTATGTCTCACAGGAGGAAATGTCCCTTGCCCTTCCTGAGTCCTCCCAATCGCTGCTCAGCTCTGCTTGAACCATCTTTTAAGACCTTCTAAAAGTCCTGTCTCTTTCCCGAAACCCTTTCGACTTGCACAGAAATAATCTTTTTCCCTTTCTGGCTCTTTCGGCTCGCTCTGCTTCTGTCGTTGTTCTTTGTACACTCACCTTTTAGCACGCACTGCCTTGTACTTTACGATGTGGTCGGTGGTGTTCAACTGTAAACTAACTGATAACTTCTGGGCCTGTATCTTCTGAGGACTGTGGTATGAAGCTGGCATTGACTAGTCATGTCCCAGCTCTTTTCTCTGCTGCCATCAAAATGAAACTAATCAAGAATCCAGTTAGTGTTTGGAGTTTAAACAGTACTGAAAATGGCTGTAGTAGTTTGGAGGTTAAAAGGAAAGCGATCTCTGGTGTGGACGTGGAAGAGATGAGATTTGGGCTGAGCTTAAATCATAGTAGCATGGCTTGAGCTGCTATAACAAAATCCAGAGACCAGCAGCTCATCATCAGCAGAAATGTATGGCTCACATTTCCGGAGGCTGGAAGTCTGAGATCAGAGGGACAGGATGTTTGAGTGAAGGTCCTCTTCCAGGTCAGAGACTTCTCATTGTGTCCTCATGTGGTGGAATTGGCTAGAGAGCCCTGGGGCAGCTCTTGCTAAAGAACATTAATCCCGATTCCCTGGCAGTCTGGTGGCTGGGACTCTGGGGTTCTCCTGGAGGGGGCATAGGTTTGATCCCTGATTGGGGAACTAAGATGCCATACAGCACACACGGCAGGGCCAAAAAAAGAAAAAAGAGGACTTCTCTGGGGGTTCATTGGTGAGGAATCCACCTGCCAATGTGGGAGACACGGGTTCGATCCCTGATCTGAGAAGATTCCACAGGCACTCCAATTATTAAGCCTATGTTCTAGAGCTGGGGAGCTGTAACTACTACTACTGTGTCTTTGTGCTGAAACTGCTGAATCCTGTGTGCTCTAGAGTCCGTGCTTCACAGCCAGAGATGCCACTGCAGTGAGATGCCTGCCCACTACAAGAGAAAGCCTGAGCACAGCAGCCCAGCACAGCAGCCCAGCACAGCCAAAAATAAATAAATAAAATGACTTAAAAACTGAAATAACATTAATCCCATTCATGAGGGCAACACCTTTATGAGCTAATCACCTCCCAAAGGCCCCACCTACTAGTATCATCACCTTTGGGAATTAGGATTACAACGTATGAATATGTGGGGAGTGGACGAGGCACAAGCATTCAGACCATAGCTGATAGGTAGGATTCACATAAGGAGAAATGAAGAGAAAATAAAGAAAGCTGAGTGCCAAAGAATTGATGCTTTTGAACTGTGGTATTGCAGAAGACTCTTGAGAGTTCCTTGGACTGCAAGGAGATCAAACCAGTCCATCCTGAAAGAAATCAGTCCTGAATATTCATTGGAAGGACTGATGCTGAAGCTGAAACGCCAGTACTTTGGCCATCTGATGCAAAGAGCCACCCATGGGAAAAGACCCTGATGCTGAGAAAGACTGAAGGCAGGAGGAAAAGGGGACAACAGAGGATGAGATGGTTGCATGGCATCACTTACTCCTTGGACATGAGTTTGAGCAAGCTCCAAGAGTTGGTGATGGACAGGGAGGCCTGGCATGCCACAGTCCATGAGATTGCAAAGAATCAAACACTGCTGAGCAACTGAACTGAATTGAACTGAAGAGAAGAAATGCATGCCCATTAGAGTAGTTATCTAAGGTAGGATGTGTCACTTTCTCCCCTCCACCTCAATCCCATCACCAGTTTGACAGCCACTGAGGAAGTAAATCTCTTGGCAGTGGTGTGTGTGGGTTGTTCCTAAATGTTTTCTGATGAGAACTGTACCTGTTCTTGTGTTCGTTGATAGTCTACTAAAAGAGATAATTTGTGTATTTTTCTGTGCAAAGGTTTTGTTTCTAGGACTTTTCTATAAATTGTTATTTTTTTCATTTGTTTTGTTACTCCAGTATTTGTTACTGTGTGTTTCATGGTTGAGCCCAGATCATTAATGTGGCCAGGACATGTGGGATAATTGATGAGGAGAAAACCAAGAGACCCAGGGATTGGTAAGGGAATGCCGTGGAACCTGAGAAAGGGAGTCTAGAACAGTACACTGAGAAGGAAGAACATGCCCAGTCGAGGGGGATTGATAAGGAGCTAAGGACAATTTGAAAGTCTTGAGCAAGGATTGAATTTGAGGTTGATAGAAGCTACATTTATAGAAACTGGAAGCGAGTGGTGTGTGCAGGCGAGCTCAGTTGCTTCAGTCATGTCCAGCCCTTTGCAGTCCATGTGCTGTACCCCACCAGGCTCATCTGTCCATGGGATTATCCAGGCAAGAATACTAGAGTGGGTTGCCATGCCCTCCTGCAGGGGAATCTTCCTGATCCAGGGATTGAACCCTTGTTTCTTAAGTCTCTTGCACTGGCGGACGGGTTCTTTACCACCAGTGCCGCCTGAGAAGCCCCGGAAGCCAGAGGTAGCAGCAGGTTTATAGTCAGAGGTGTTAAATAGATGTTACATATGCTGAAGTTGAGGAGAGAGCCATTTATATGTTACAAGTCACGAAATCATAGGATTTTAGAGCTGAGAAGATCCTTAGTGAGTCTGTCATCTGGTTCCTTCATTTTGCAAAAGAGCGAGCTGAGTCGTGGAGAGTTCGGTAGACAGTTTATAACTACCAAGATCAGGACACTTAGGCCAGGAGTGAAAGTCAGTTTGAGTCATTATTGTAGAGAAGATGCTCAGAGGTCTTGGCAGTGAATCACTACTTAAAAATGCAGCTCTCACCACAGATTATAACTGATCTCGCTGGGGAGTGCCAAAAAGATACGTCATTTCACTTTTTCTCTATTTCTCATTTTCTTCTGACATTTTGGAATGTGGTGGAAGCCTTCAGAAGACCGATAAAATAATTCCGATTTCGGTTCTTTAAAATAGAAAATTAATCCCATATGTGGAGAAGATGTACCAGTTTGTTGTGGGAAAAGTTTAGAACTAGAGAGTTCAAGGAAATTTTAGTATAGGACATTTGTGTGTTTTGGACACATGCCATCCCAGTCAAGTCCCTGAGTATACGCAGAAGAATTGGTTTGATAATAGCACTTTTTAAAAGCACAAACAATTTGAATAGAGCCCAAGAAAAAGAATTAAAGGAAATAATAAGCGTGCACTTGGCAGTGGTTCTGTCATCTGTGAGCTGATAGTTCTTCCTTCTGTCCTGCAGTTGATGGCTAGGGTAGGCAGGTGCCCACAGCATGCTCAGTTTTAATGACGACTTGGTTTCACAGAACTACTTATGATTATAAAATTTTCTTGTTGAAAGACCAGGGTTAATTTTTCTGCAGGGACATTTTTTTTTTTCCCTCAGAGATTTGAGAAAGTATGCATGATAAGCAGCAGATTGGTTGGGTTTATTTATTTAAGATGACCTGGGTAGTATTTTAAATTTTCTACATGCATTATAGGCATTCAATAAACAGTTATCTATTTCATTGCTTTCTAAGTGCCTTTAAATATATTTTAAAAATTGTAAGCCTGTGGGAAACAGTTAAACATTTCCCTTTTTTTAAATTGTTTTTGGCTGTATTGTATTTTTCTGTGCAAAGGTTTTGTTTCTAGGACTTTTTAAATTGTGTTTGGGTCTTCGTCCTGCATGCAGGGTTTCTCTAGGTCTGGTGCGCAGGCTTCTCGTTGAGGGGCCTCGCTTGCTGCAGCGCGTGTGCTCTGGAGCACAGGCTCAGCAGTGGTGTCCCACGGGCTTAGTTGCCCCGTGGCGTGTGGGATCTTATTTCCTGAACCGGGGACCGAACCTGCGTCCCCTGCATTGGCGGGTAGATTGTTAACCACTGGACCACCAGGGAGGTTCCACAGTTAAACATTTCTGCTTTCTCTTTGACTTCCACGGTTGATTTGGCTCCAGAGTATGTCCTTCCCGCTGCCCCTGTTATATTAATACATCTGGACTATTATAGGTGGTTGATGGTGATTGTAGGGAACCAGTAACTCCCACCACCTACCCATTCTAACCAGCAGATTGTACACCCACAGAACTGACTACCTGATGAATTTGAACACAGGTCCATCTGACTCTACAGCACAGCTATTAACACGAGAATGTACCACTTCCTAGAGGTAGAATCATAAAGATTGAGATTTAACCCCTCAATGATTTGTACTTGATTGGCTCAGAGCCACAGATCAGTTCCCCAGTTCCTGTTCCAGCTTTCCTTTCTTAGCCTTGGGAGAAGGCAGTGGCAACCCACTCCAGTACTTTTGCCTGGAAAATCCCATGGGCAGAGGAGCCTTGTAGGCTGCAGTCCATGGGGTCGCAAAGAGTCGGACACGACTGAGCAATGTCACTTTCACTTCTTAGCCTAATAATACATGCAGTCTTCTCTAGCAGAATCATGAATGGGTTAGAACAGAATCGAAACTTGCCTGGCAGGATTCACCCATAACCAATTAATGTTGGAACATAGATTAACCAAATAACAGATATCTTGCTAATTTTAAGGTGATTAATATCACAGAACTTATTGATACTGCCCTTAGTGGAATAATTAGTGCAAAAGAAAATATTTTTTAAAGTGGGATTTAGCTCCATCCGGGGAGCTAAAGCAAACTGAAAATGGAAAAACATGAAAACACAGCTGTTTACCGTACAGTTTTGATTTCAGACACATACTTGAAAGTTTTCAGAATTAGGGATTGCTGGTAGCTTAGCTACTGCTTGAAAAACTGGACTTCCAGATACTTCTTATATTTCCAGAAGAGTTTTACCTCAGTAGTAGATGATTGAAAATACTTGACTGACTAGCCTCTGCTATTATAATTTAAGCTTTACCTAAACCATTAAAAGTAAAATCATAAAAATATTCTGCACAAACAAGTGATCTTAAACTTGGTTCATTAAGATTGTCAACTTTGAATTTTGTCTGTGAGATAGAAAAATTACTGGTGTGAAACACTGCAGTGTTTAACCAGAAGTTCCTGCCTTCTTTAAGTAAAAACTTCATCAACCTATAATCGTTTTTAAATTAATTAATTAATAATTTAATTTTGGCCACGCGAGGTCTTCGTTCTAGGCGCGGGCTTTCTCTGGTTGCAGCGCGTGGGCCCTAACTCCAGTTGCGGTGCTGGGGATTCTCATTGCTGTGGCTTCCTGTGTCGTGGAGGGTGGGCTTTAGGCACGTGGGCCTCCTGGCTCAGCATGGACTGCAGTTGCAGCACACAGGCTTCCTGGTTGTGGCAGATGGGCTTAGTTGCCCCACAGCATGTGCAGTCTTCCCAGACCAGGGATCGAACCCACGTACCCCGCATTGCCAGGTGGATTCTTAACCACTGGACTACCAGGAAACTCCTATAATAGTTGGGCAAAGAACAATCTTAAAACTTACAAAGAACAAATGGCCATTGTGTGTGTGTGTGTGTGTGTGTGTGTGTATGTGTGTGTGTATACATATAATTTATTACCCCAGTTCTTTATTTGCTGCTGTGTTATTATACATATTGCTGTACTTGGAGCAAAAAATATGACTGGAGAAATATATGGTTATGTTATTTCGATTATTTGATAAACCTATGTTTTGCTTTTGGGTTTCATAAAGCATCTAGGCAAATCCTTAAGTATGGTGATAGATTACCTTGGTCTGTGAATGGAGTTGTTAGTGGAAGCTTTATGTGTCATTGGAGGGCAGTACATGGCCTTTTATATTTCAGGGATGAAGTATAATGAAAAAGCTAATTTGAGATGACAAGTCAAGAATTGAGATTTTCAAACTTGTAGACTTTTCTTAGGGAGAATGTTTGCTTTTCTTTGTTTATAAGGAAGTAACTGAAATGATTTGTTATGCATATATGGCCTAGGGGATATCTAGGAAGCTTTCTTCAATGCTAATATTTCCTAGCTATAACCCTTTCTGTTATATATGCACATTAATATACACATTGACACATTTCTGCAAATTAAAAGCCTACTTTAGATATATCATGTTTAATAAGTGCAATTCATATTTTCTATTTCCCTGGTATGTGTGTGTGTGTGTGTGTGTGTGTTTTAATTTCATAGACATAAACATTTAAGGAGCTGTCTTCCTTTTAATTGCTGTGGGCCCCTGGAGTTCCTGATATTACTCTAAGCAATTTGTAGCCTTTCAGAAGAACGAGAAGACATCTTTTAAAGGTTTTAAATGGTCATTTAAAATGCATATATTAATGTAGAAAACCAGTCTTTTGAGAAACTTCCATATTTTTGAGGAATCTTAACCTTCCCCTAGTTGGAAGAGGAGAATTTCTAACGCTGAACATTTGTCCTTTCCCCGGAGAAGGGATAAAATGCCCTGCTCTCCCCTCCCCCAACGCCAAACAATTTTTGTAAAAGAATAATTTAACCAGAAATCAAAATGTTAAGAGAGCACGCATGGTCATTCAAAACACAGGAATCAGTCTTTTACAGGATTTTTCAAATAAAAACTAGAATGTTTTCCCTTAGAGGTTACCAGTGACTTCCACTTAGCAAAAACTCATGACCTTTTCAAATTCTTGGTCATCCGTAATACCATTTTATTATTTGCCACTGTTTGCTGCTGCCACTGAAGAATTGTATGTCCCTTGTGTTTCACTGGGCATGCTGTGCTGTGTTTTTATTTGCTAAAGCTGGCCTCTCGTAGAACCCTTTCCTTTCTGCAGAGACCTTCTCTTTTGGCTTCTTAAGGGCATCCTGCAATTCGTGGTGTTGGCTCTCCTCACTCGCTCACGGGAAATCATGACCCTGTGGTACCAGCTATCACTTCTCTGGGCTGATTCCCCAAACCACAGCTCTAGCCTTGACTGTGTATGCGCCTGCCTTTGGACAACTCATTAAAGGTTCTGTTGCTCTCTCCAACTCACCCCAACCCAACCCAACAGTTTTAGATGCGTTGGGACCAGTGTGTTTCAGGCATAACATGATTTCCTTTGACTGAAAGACATCAGCTTATCTATGCTGGGTCGTGTTATATTAGACTCCCCTCTTCCCTCGTTGAGTGATCTGTCTCCATTGCAGGGTTTTCCTCACAATGGCGTCCACTCTCATCCTCTGCCTTTTCATCTTCCTTGCTGTGTTCCTGTCCAGATATAAAGTCGTGAAGGTCCGTGAAGTGGTCTCCTCTCTGGACCCCTCTGGTTCCTGGGGCCATCCTTTCCGTTTTTTCTATTTTCTGCTGCCGGATTCATCCTCCTGAAGCATAGTCTTTGCCTGGGTTCCCTGGAAACAGACTCAGAGGCCAGGTCACATGCAGGTTAATGGGAAGTGAAGGTGCTCTCACCTGCAAGGAAGTGAGAAGACAGGTGGAATGGAGAGAAATTCACCTGCAGTGAATTTGTAGCCGACCCCAGAGAGCACTCACAAATGGAGGCAAAGGACCAGACCCTTCAACACCCTTAGCTCTACCAAGGCGTCCCTCCTGTGGCTCATTTCACCGGCTCTCACTTCCTCTCCTGTGTGGCTCTGCTTTGCTCAGGTTTCGTTGCTTCTTAGTCATTCATCATGTCTGACTCTTTGCGACCCCATGGACTATATCCCACCAGGCTCCTCTGTCCATGGGGATTCTCCAGGCAAGAATACTGAAGTGGGTTGCCATGCCCTCCTCCAGGGGATCTTCCCAACCCAGGGATCGAACCAGGGTCTCCTGCATGGAGACAGATCCCACTGAGCCACCAGGGAAGTGTTCTGCTCTGTGACCTTGCTGCCTCCTTGTGTGCCTGGCTCTAAGCCAGTTACTCCCACTGAGAGGAGGCAGGAACCGAGCGAGTCTCTTCCTGCAGCCAGGGGCTCCTCGTGATAAGGGACACACAGCGGAGCAGCCTCTGAGAGATGAGTGTGTTGATGCTGAAGGCGGCTGTGAGCCCAGCCCCACGAGACTCACTCCAGCCACATTGAGCATCACTCTTTCCCGTGTAGGAACCTGCATTGCTTCCTTCCTGCCTGCTTCAGGGTCGATGTCTTAGCCTGACTGCGAGGGGCCCTCTGTGATCTGGGCCCGCCGCATCTGTTACTGAACTCAGTGTCCCACTGTCTTCCCTGCCCGCCCTCCAGTGCACTGAGGGTTGACCTTGGTGTCACCCGAGTGGTCAAGTCCGCTCTGTAGCTTCCTTGAGACCCCTGTCACCCCCATTCAGGGTGACTTGTGCTGTCCCCTTGCCTGCAGTGGCCCCTCCTCAGTCTGTCCTTTCACACCCGGTGTCTTAGTCCTGCTTCTAGTTAGCACTGTACAATTCTGTAGTTTATTGTGTATTTTATCATATTTCTTCAGTAGCTTGAGATAAGCTGTTCTCATTTTCAGTGTTCTATTATTTTGGAATGTGGCACGTAGTATTTCACCTCTTTTGAGTGTTCTTGGCAAAATCTAGCAGCATGTTAGCTTCATTGTATAGGATCCATGAGAAGCTGTTTGATTTCCTGACTGTTTTTGTAGGTGGTGGTGCAGCCAAAAAATTGAATCTCAAGAGTGATGACTTAAGGTGGAAGGAGCCTTCTAGCAAGATTGTGTTTGAACTCAAGGGATGAAATTTTTCTTGCAGAAAATTTCAGACTGTCCGAGTTACGGGGTTTGCGTGGCTCCTGAGTGGATGAGTTTTAGTACAATTATGAGTTTATAGCAATTTCCTTCTCTTCTTGTCCTTGCTCACTTGCTCACATTGTCCTGGGGCCACTGCAGCTGGAGTTCCTTCTCTGGGATTCTCGTCTCCTTTTAGGAATGCTGTGTGGACTCTGGGCTTGGCACGTAACTACCTGCTTTATATGTTGTCAAATCCACACGAGTATCCTATGGGGTATATGCTGCCATTTTATAAAAGAAAAAAAAAAAAAACCTTCAGAGAAAGGGGTACAGCCTGCTCAGAAACACACAGTTAGTGAGGGAGTGGGACAGGTGTTCAAAACCTCTGTAGCCATCTGAATCATCCTGAGACTGAACACACACAGCATCTGTGGGGGATGGTACCGAAGTTGTTTTGGAAACAGTTGCTCCAAGGGTAACTGAAAGTTGATTCAGTTCAGTTCAGTCGCTCAGTCATGGCTGACTCTTTGCGACCCAATGGACTGCAGCCTGCCAGGCCTTCCTGTCCATTGCCAGCTTCTGGAGTTCACTCAAACTCATGTCCGTCAAGTTGGTGATGCCATCCAACCATCTCATCCTCTGCTGTCCCCTTCTCCTCCCGCCTTCAATCTTTCCCAGCCTCAGGGTCTTTTCCAGTGAGTCAGTTCTTCCCATCAGGTGGCCAAAGTATTGGAGTTTCAGCTTTAGCATCAGTCCTTCCAATGAATATTCAGGACTGATCTCCTTTAGGATGGACTGGTTGGATCTCCTTGCAGTCCAAGAGACTCTGAAGAGTCTTCTCCAACACCACAGTTCAAAAGCATCAATTCTTCTGTGCTCAACTTTCTTTATGGTCCAACTCTCACATCCATACACGACCACTGGAAAAACCATAGCTTTGACTAGACAGATCTTTGTTGTCACAGTAATGTCTCTGCTTTTTAATATGCTGCCTAGGTTGGTCATAACTTACCTTCCAAGGAGCAAGTGTTTTCTAGTTTCATGGCTGCAGTCACCATCTGCAGTGATTTTGGAGCCCAAATAAATAAAATCTGTCACTGTTTCCACTGTTACCCCATCTATTTCCCATGAAGTGATGGACCAGATGCCATGATCTTAGTTTTCTGAATGTTGAGTTTTAAGCCAACTTTTTCATTTTTTCATTTTCATCAAGAGGCTCTTTAGTTCTTCTTCACTTTCTGCCATCAGGGTGGTGTCATCTGGATACCTGAGTTTATTGATATTTCTCCTGGCAATCTTGATTCCAGCTTATGCTTCATCCAGCCCAGCATTTCTCATGATATACTGTGCATAGAAGTTAAATAAGTAGGGTGACAATATACAGTCTTAACTATATACTCCTTTCCCTATTTAGACCCAGTCTGTTGTTCCATGTCCAGTTTTAACTGTTGCTTCTTGACCTGCATATAGATTTCTTAAGAGGCAGGTCAGGTGGTCTGGTACTCCCATCTCTTTAAGAATTTTCCACAGTCGTGTGGTCCACACAATCAAAGGCTTTGGCATAGTCAATAAATAGAAGTAGATGATGACTTCGGGGAAGGCAATGGCACCCCACCCCAGTACTCTTGCCTGGAAAGTCCAATGGACGGAGTAGCCTGGTGGGCTGCAGTCCATGGGGTCGCTGACGGTCGGACAGACTGAGCGACTTCACTTTCACTTTTCTCTTTCATGCATTGGAGAAGGAAATGGCAACCCACTCCAGTGTTCTTGCCTGGAGAATCCCAGGGATGGGGGAGCCTGGTGGGCTGCCGTCTATGGGGTCACACAGAGTCAGACACTACTGAAGTGACTTAGCAGCAGCAGCAGCAGCAGATGATGACTTTCTGGAACTCTCTTGCTTTTTTGATGATCCAGTGGATGTTGGTAATTTGTTCTCTGGTTCCTCTACCTTTTCTAAATCCAGGTTGAACATCTGGAATTTCATGGCTTATGTACTACTGAAGCCTGGTTGGAGAATTTTGGGCGTTACTTTACTAACGTGTGAGATGAGTGCAGTTGTGTGGTAGTTTGAGCATTCTTTGGCATTGTCTTTCTTTGGGATTGGGATGAAAACTGACCTTTTCCAGTCCTGTGGCCACTACGGAGTTTTCCAAATGTGTTGGCATATTGAGTGCAGCCCTTTCACAGCATCATCCTTTAGAATTTAAATAGCTCAACTGGAATTCCATCACTACACTAGCTTTATTCATAGTGATACTTCCTAAGGCCCACTTGACTTTGCATTCCAGAATGTCTGGCTCTACATTGTTGATCACAACGTCGTGATTATCTGGGTCTTGAAGCTCTTTTTCATACAGTTCTTCCGTGTATCCTTGCCACCTCTTAATATCTTCTGCTTCTGTTAGGTCCATACCATTTCTGTCCTTTATGGTGCCCATCTTTGCATTTCTTTTTCTTGAGAGTTGATTAGGGGGTCCGTAATTCTCTCTCTGCTCTTCTACAACATTTATTCACTTGTTTTTAGAGGTGCTGCGACTTCGTTGCTGTGAGCAGGTTTCCTCCAGCTGCGGTGCTCGGGCTTCGGTAGCTGCGCACACAAGCTTAGTAGTTGCAGCCGTGGGCGTGGTAGCTGTGCTTTGTGGGATCTAGAGTGCAGGCTCAGCAGTTGTGGTGTGTCGAGTTAGTTGCTTCGTAGCATGCGGGGTCTTCCCAGGCCAGAGATCAAAACTGTGGCCCCTGATTGGCAGCTACATTCTTAACCCCTGGACCACCAGGGAAATCCCCACGAAACAGTAGCTAATAAAAGGTTAGCCTGTTTCCATGGAAAGGTTGTGGAGAGCGAACTGGTTTCAAGCCCTTGCCACTGGATGGCTTTTCTGTAGTCTAGGATAAGTTACTTAACAAAACAGGGTATCTATTTCTTTTAAATATCTTTAAAGAGGGTTAATGGGCTTCCTTGGTGGCTCAGATGGTAAAGAATCTGCCTGCAATGCAGGAAACCTGGGTTCTGTCCCTGTGTTGGGTAGATCCCCTGGAGAAAGGAGTAGCAACCCCCTGCAGTATTCTTTTCTGGAGGATTCCATGGACAGAGGAGCATGGTGGGCTACAGTCCATGGGGTCACAAAGAGCTGGATATGATTTCCACTTTCAAAGAGGATCGAGAAATAATGTCCTTTGCCTTTTTGTTCTGTGGGACTCTACTGTAACCAAACTCTTGGGTTTATGAATTGTCAAGTGCTGCAGAAGAAGTTATTTTTGTTAACAGTGTAAAGTAATACACATGGTGATGCTAATAATAATTATATGTTGATGATGCTATAATAACAATCACAATAATAATGATTTAAAATAGTAAAAAAAAAAAAATAGTAATAGCTTTGCATCAGATGGCCACAAAGATTGAACTTCCCTTTGTTGGCAATATTTCAAATATTTGTTGATTAAGTTATTTTGGTAGATTTTCAGCTTATGCCCTTCTTGGCTCAAACAAGCAATTAAACTCTCCTCAGGAAGTTGTGAAAGGTTACCCTTAGTTGTGCAGTTTATGCTCCTGAGTTTTGGCTTCAGTTCACAATTCATGGCCAAATTAACATCTGAATTACTTGAGACCTATTCATAAAGAATGGAATTATGTATATAACTTGTAGTACTTAGCTATTAAGAAACTTGAGTTTCACAGTGTAGCCAGGAGGAAGAGGATATACTTCTATACTTTGAACTCTGACTCACAGGCTGAAAAGTGGCCATATAAGCCTGTGTTTATATGGAAGTGAGCATCCCATTTGGGCCGGAACTTGCCAGTTTAACGGAGGATGCCTCCAATTTAGCATTTGAGATTTGTAAAGGATCCCTAGGGCCTTCCAGGAAAATTTTTGTATAAATGAAAGATAATAGCAACATTTTAGTCATTTGCAAATCATCTCTTTTAAGTAAAATGCCTTATGGAAACCAATAAAGCCATATAATTCTTTCTAAAAATAAAATTCAAATACTCTCAGAGGGAATTCTTCAGAGCGAGAAAACTTGTACTTCGTATTTTTCTATTGGTTGCCGTTGCTTTTCTTTCTTGCTGTGATATAAGTAATGGAGACTTACTGGTAAGTAAGCTGGTAAGTTGGAAGTGATTATTTTTGGATCAAAATATTGGGGGATGAATTTTAAAAAAAAATAGCTTTGTGTGTGTATGTGCTGCCACTTCAGTCGTGTCCATCTCTGCAGCCCTATGGACTGTAGCCCTCCAGGCTCCTCTGTCCATGGAATTCTCCAGGCAAGAATAGTGGAGTGTACTGGTAAGTAAGCTGGTAAGTTGGAAGTGATTATTTTTGGATCAAAATATTGGGGGATGAATTTAAAAAAAAAATAGCTTTGTGTGTGTATGTGCTGCCACTTCAGTCGTGTCCATCTCTGCAGCCCTATGGACTGTAGCCCTCCAGGCTCCTCTGTCCATGGAATTCTCCAGGCAAGAATAGTGGAGTGGGTTGTCATACCTTCCTCCAGGGGATCTTCCTAACCCAGGGATTAAACCAGTGTCTCCTAGGTCTCCTGCATTGCAGGTGAATTCTTTACCGCTGAGACACTAAGGAAGCCCTTTAATAACTCTATATGCAATTTATAGCAAATACAGTCCTTATGGAATTTTTCTCATAGTATGAACTTTAATATTAAGGACTTGGCAAATGTGTCATTTTTTTTCATGAATTGTTTTGCTAATAAGACTAATCCTATTTGACTAGATTTCTATATCATACGTTTATTCATCATTGTTTAAAAATTTAATTACTCGTATTTTGGAAAGGACTCTTTAAAGGTAAATTCACATCAGCATGACCACACAGAGTGTGGTCGGTATGCTTCTGTTAGTCAAAACCCCTAGCAGTTTCACTTTTTTTAAATTAAAGACCTGATTAGTCATCTGGATAGAAATTTTAAGAAACTGCTTTTACAGTTATAGCTATCTTAGAGGAATTCCTTCCAGAGAAATTGAGCAAGAATGGCAATTAATTCCAGCTGTTGGAGTGAACTAGATGTAAATGTCTGAGTTCAGGCTCTAGTAAGTTGCGGGGAAGCTCCTCAATCCTATGATTTAGCAGCCATTAAGCTTTGTAGACAATTGTCCACTCATTTGACTGAATTCTTAAGTGAAGCCCTGATTTCTTCATTTTCTTTTTCCATGAGCTCAGTATCCCTGACACTACTGACCATCTCTGTGGAGGGCAAAGAGAAGAAGAAAGAAGGGGAGGCTTAATTTTTAAAATTCTTCCGATTTTTAAATTCTGTTTTTCTCTAGAAAGTTGCTTATGTGTGCTTTAAAAAAAATTAATATACTTTTTTTTTTTTTTTAGAATAGTGTTAGGCCTACAGAAAAGTTGAGCATAAAATGCAGAGATTTCCTGTACACCCTTCTCCCCAGGCCCAAATTTTGCTGCAGTTAATGAATGAAGTCATGATTAACTGAAGTCCACAGCTTACATTAGACTTCACACTGCGTTGTACAGGTTTATGGGTTTTGACAAATGCATGATAATGTATTCATGATTACTAAGGGCTTCCCTGGTGGCTCAGATGATAAAGAGTCTGCCTGCATGCAGGAGACTGTGGTTCTATCCCTGGGTCAGGAAGATCTCCTGGAGGAGGGCATGGTAACCCAGGAGACTGGGGTTCTTTCTGTTCCTGGGTCAGGAAGATCTCCTGGAGGAGGGCATGGCAACCCACTCCAGTATTCTTGCCTGGAGAATCTCATGGACAGAGGAGCCTGGTGGGCGACAGTCCATGGGGTTGCAAACAGTCAGACACAGGATTATTGAGTGGTTTTGNTGGTAACCCAGGAGACTGGGGTTCTTTCTGTTCCTGGGTCAGGAAGATCTCCTGGAGGAGGGCATGGCAACCCACTCCAGTATTCTTGCCTGGAGAATCTCATGGACAGAGGAGCCTGGTGGGCGACAGTCCATGGGGTTGCAAACAGTCAGACACAGGATTATTGAGTGGTTTTGCTGCCTTAAAAATCCCTTGGGCTCCATCTGCTTATCCCCTCACTACCTTACTCTCATCTAACCCTTGACAGCAACTGATCTTTCACCATCCCTATAGTTTTGCCTTTTCCAGAATCATATAGTGGAAACCATACTGTATATAACTTTTTCAGATTGGCTTCTCTCCTTTATTAATATGCATTTAAGTTTCTTTCATGCTTTTTTAGGGCTTCATAGCTCATTTCTCTTTATCACTACATGATATTCCATTGTGTGGATGTAACACAGTTATTCATTCACCTACTGAAGGATGTCTTGTGTGTGTGTATGTGCGTGTTAAGTCGCTTCAGTCGTGTCCGCCTCTTTGCGACTCTGTGGACTGTAGTCTATCAGGCCCCTCTGTCATGGCAAGAATACTGGAGTGGGTTGCCATTTCCTCCTCCAGGAGATCTTCCCGACCCCGGGACCCAACCCATGTGCCGTGTCTCCTGCACTGGCAGGTGGGTTCTTTAGCCCTAGCGCCACCTGGGAAGCCCTAGGTCACCTCAGTTGTTTGCAGCTTTTGGTAACTGAGTAAAGTTGCTCTAAGCATTCTGTGCAGGATTTTGTGCAGACTCCTTTGGGTAGTGTGTTTCTTTCTTTAAAATGTTATGGAAATACCTCAAAGAACATTTTGGCCAGCCCAGTACCTAGAGAGCAAGTAGACACTGAATATGTAGATGAGAGTCAGGATAAATACATCATTGTTTATGGGAGTGGGAGGCTGGGATGGGGAAGATTGTTCACTTTAAAGTATGAGTCCAGCAAAGCTTGCAAATGCTGGTCTGTCTCCTGCTGGTGGATAAGTGGACTTAGGGGAGAAGCTGGAAGGATGTTTTCCTGCTTGGTTACAGTTCAGAACAATCAAGGGGGAGTACCCCTAAACAGCCTTAATCTGTCCCAGTTACAGGCCTAACTAATTAAATTCCCACAAACACTTTAAAACTGCATTTATAAATTTAATGTATTTGGTTCTTCTTAAGTGTTCAAGGACCTTGATCTAACAACCGGAACGTCTCCAAGTGCTTGAACTTTTCTTGTAAACCTAACACAAGTTTATTAAGTCCATCCTAAGAATTCCAGTGCTTGGGAGGATCCAGTAAAACCCTTTTACACCTTTCGATTTACTTATTTTTAAAATATTTATTTACTTTTATTTGATTGATGGTTGGTTTACAATATGGGCTTGATTTCTGTTATATATCAACATGAATTAACCATAGGTATACATATGTCCCCGCCCCCTTGAATTTCCCTCCCACCTCCCACCATTCCCACCCCTCTGGGTTATTACAGAGCCTCAGTTTGAGTTCCCTGAGTCATACAGCAAATTTCCATTGGCTATCTATTTACATATGTTACATACATGTGTTGCATGTTACATACATGTGTTGCATGTTACATACATAGCATTCATGCTCTTCCCTCCATTCATCTCACCCTCTCCCTCTTCTCGCCGGTCTGTTCTCTGTGTCTGCGTCTCCAATGCTGCTCTGTGAGCAGATTCATCATTTTCATCCTTTTAGAGTCCATATATAAAAGATATATAGATTCCACCTTTCAATTTAAAGTCACAGACTCAAGTAAATTAAATGGAGATTATAAGTATAGTCTGTTAACATATCAAAGTGTCTTAAACATAATAAACATGTTATCAACTAAATATTGAACCTTGTCCACACTGGAGTGGGTAGCCATTCCCTTCTGCAGGGGATCTTCCTGACCCAGAGACTGATCTGGGTCTCCTGCATTGCAGGCAGATTCTTTACCATCTAAATCACCAGGGAAGCAAGTAATGATTACACAATGATTCCTAAACTTAACATCGGGGATTTTAATACCTAGGGTTAGATTTGATCATTACGTCTCTATTGAAAACTAAAGATTCTTGGAGTTCTTGTCACCCAGAGTGATTTAGAGTTGCCATCCCAGGAAGAGTCAGGCTCCTTGTATAAAGTGAGGTCGGTCACTTACCAGCCAGAGGTCTGAGACCTGGTGGAGGGCGTGGGTGTCTTCTTCCCCAGGCACTGAAGGACACACTGCACCATCTGTATAATCAGGATAACAGCTGGAGGATCCAGGTCTCTATTCTTAGGTAATTCTTTGATCTTATTTGACCCTGCAGTCCTCCCAATCAGAGGCACTTGAGTTCTCTCAGCTAATCTCTTTTCCTCCTTGTGAAATTGTATATTCTTTTCATATTTTTCTTGTCTAGTCAGGTCAGAACCCTTAAAGCTGTTTTAATCTAGTACTACTACTGAGTTCTCTGTATCTCTCACACCTCTGTCTGTCTCAAGCCAGGACACTAGAGTCTGGCTCATGACAGCTGTGCTGAGTTTCCAGCCGTGCCTGACTGAGACACTTGTCTGCTCATTGAATGAGTCACTGAGGACACGGTGATCGTGAATCATACTTAGTAAGGAAAGATGAAGTAGTAGCCTTCTAGAGTTCAGATGTTTGAAGTCTTGTGTAGCATTTATATTATATGGAAATGTATTGTGCTAGAAGTGCCAGGGGGATTTTCAAATCCAACTAAAGGCTTTTCGCAAAAGATTTATTGTGAAGGACAGTTTTGAGATGAGGTTATTAGGATGAACTTGCTTCTTCCTCTCACGTTCTACATCTAGTCCATTGATAAATTCTGTTGGTTCCACAGGAATCACCAGCTTCTCAGTGCCTCTGTGGCCGTTGTTATATCTCACTTGAGCTCTGCGGTTAGATCGCCTCCTAATGTATTTTTCTTGCCTGTTTGTTTCTTCTTCCACAGTAAGCCCACTCCTGCCCATAGTCTGTCTTCCTCACAGCAGCTGGCTTGATCTTAAACCATAAATTAGATGGGTAACCTACTACTGATCATCCCTGCAGTGACTTTATCCACTTATTTATTGATCAGAGGATAATTGCTTTACAATGTTATGTTAGTTTCTGTCACACATCACTATGAATCAGCCGTAAACATATATCTGTTCCCTCCTTCCTGAGCCTCCTTCCCAGCGCCCCTCATCCCACTCCTCTCGGTTACCTTCAGTCTTTAACCGTATTATGAATAGACTGACATCCAGATACTTTCCCTGTATGTCCCAGATCCTGGCTTCTTTGTGACCTCACGTCCAGTCAGTGTCCTCAGCCAGACTGGGTTTGTTAGTCCTTTACTTGAGATTTCACCTCAGCACCTTTGAACTCGAGTGTGCCTCTTCCTGCGACCTTGCGTTCTGTAATATTAGCGTTTACTGAGCACGCTCTGCTCTGTAAAATTGATAGTAATTTTGACATCCCTCACATCAAGAATTACCTCCTTAGAGATGTGTTCAGGGAGTACGTCTGACCATCTGATCACTGCTTTCTGATTTAAGCTCCCTCTCTGTCCCCCCTCACCTCCCCTACGTTGTACCCTCCTCACCACCTCTCTGTGGTTTCTTATGGATTACTTTTTATTCATAGTTCTCACCAGCAGTTGGCGTTGTCTTGTCTGTTTATTCATTTATTGTTCCAAGTTCATTACTGTACCCTCAGCACCTAAAATAGTTCATGGCGCTGGTAATTATTCAGTGTCCCTTGTAACACAATACATTGCACGAATGAATGGTTTTCTCCTTAGGATAAAAGTCCAGTAGGCTTCCCTGGTGGCTCAGTGGTGAAGAATCCACCGGTCAATGCAGGAGACATGGGTTTGATCCCTGATTTGAGAAGATCCCACATGCCACGGAGTAATGGAACCTATGCAAGAAAAAAACAAAAAAAAAACAGGATGAAAACCTAATTATAGTAAGGGCTATGCCTGTCTCAGTATAGCTGCATCCGCAGGACACGACACACACAAGCAAGCACTTGATGAATATTTATCAAGTGAATGATGGACTGATTTGAGTTCAGATCTCTGTGAGGCATTTCCATTCCCGGTCTTAGGTGCCCTTGACCATGCCCTACTCACAGACAGTCACTTTCCTTTCTACCTCCCTTGCTGCTTGCATCCCTTCCCAATGATGAAGCAGCTGAAGGGAGTCTTTTGTAAGTTACATGTAAGAGACTCTAATTGAAACACTTGTCAGTGGACCCTTAGCGGATTTCATTTTCCTCTTGTACTGCTTTATAGCATCTCAAACCAAAAGTAAAATTAGGGTGTCAGCACAAAGCTGAGAACAAAACAGAATACTTGAAATTATTTGAGGACTTAGAATTGCTAAAGTAACTTACAGCCTTCCACACGGAGTGTACATTAGACATTGACATGTATAGTTTTTTTAAGCCACTTTTCATACAGAGTAATTTATAGTAAAATACTTAGTATTTTACAAAAAGATAGCGGTGCTTAAAATATATACCTGAAATCCCTTAAATAAGTTTGAATTTCTAAAATAGCACCTGAGACTGGAAAAAAAAATGTGTTGCTAAGTACTGACGTATCATTGAGGATAGAATAACTCTTATGTTTTAATAGTGTCACACAGTTCACGGAGCACTCTCCTCTGCTTTATCTCAAGCAGATGTGGGCCTGGGATCGCGTCTGATAAAAATGCTTGCCTTCAGAGTGGAGATCGTGAAGAGAAGCTTACGTAGAAGGCTCTGAGGAAGTTCTTTTAGAGGGCGGTCCTCAGCGTGGTGGGTGGCTATACCTAGGATGGTCCATGGAGATGAGGAGGGTCATGTGGGTTAGGGCCTGGGGAACTTTCTGGAGCTGTCAGTGGCACCTGCAGAGTGTCTTCTCATGCGTGTAGCCCTCTGCTTCCCACACCTCCTGTCCTCGCCTTGTCATCCACCATGTCAGCACTCGGCTCTTGCTTAAAAAATGGTTTCATTTATATGCTTCCTTTTTGTTGCCTGTGGCCCTGGGTCTTTGTCGCCGCGTGCAGGCTTTCTCTGGTTGCGGCGAGTGGGGGTTCCTCTCTGGCTGAGCTGTGTGGGCCTCTCATTATTGCGGAGCACGGCTCTAGAGTGCGGCTTCAGTAGCTGTGGCACACGGGGTCAGGTGGTCTGCGGCATGAGAGATCTTCCCGGACCAGAAATTGAACTGCTGTTCCCTGTATTTCAAGGTGGACTCTTAACCACTGGACCAGCAGGGAAGCCCAGCGCTTAGCTCTTGATACTTCCTGAGCAGTGAGATCATGGGACTCACAATCATCAGGCCTGTTTATGACTTCGGCTCCACCACGTCACCATTTTACAGCCTTTTTCCATTTCAGAGCTCATTCATGTTCTATAAAGATGGGATTACATCCAAAGCTTAGTTGACTGATAATGGAAACCGACTGATGTCTAAAATTTGTGAAACCCTTAGTCAGACTGTCCATGATAAGAGCACCGTGTCAGGGCTCTGAGGCTGCGATTTGCCCGTATTCCATGCAGGAGGATCCCTTGGGAAATGGGAGGGTGGTTCCAGACAGATCCCATGATGCACCCAGCTGTGCTGAGTCAGAGCCTTGGAGGCTCCCGAGCAGGGATCTCGATGGTAAAGTTCTGATGTTTGAAACCACGGTTCTGGGGTTAGAACAAGAATTTTAAGGCAGAGTCTCTGCCTTCAATATACTTGTATCTAGTCAGAAAATGAAAGTCAACACGAATGACATAGTGTCATGGAGTTGGATTTCTGTTTATTTGATTGATGTCTTTGGAGGGGAGTCTAGATATGACAGCATTGGTTTGAGTGTCCTTGATTTATTCCTGGGGTAGAGAGTTAGGGTAGAAATGTACCAGATGGTCTAACTGGTGTAGCATGGTTTATTTTATTATGTCACTCATTAGTTTGGCTTCCAAGCATATATAGGGTTAAGTAGACTTTTAAGTACTACTCTCCCCCCGACACCACCTGCCCTTCTCTCCCTAAGCTGGTAAGATTTTTCAGGAATGACTTAAAAATAGACCCAGTCATTTGGTTAATTTTGTTTCTGTTGTGAAAATAAATTCCCTCCCCACATGTTTTATAAATTTAAGTTGCATCTCTTTTCAAATACCTTAGAATGTGAACTTTGGGTATTGTGTAATAGTTCCCATGATCTTAGTGGCCATTTAAAACTGTGTGGCATCTATATTATCTAAGTGCTTTATTATGAACTGTTCACAACATGACTAAGAGACCTCTTCCTTTTACTGGTGATGAAATCAATTATTAGCTATTGGTGTTTGTCTTATGGTCAGAAAGCTCAGTGGCTTTCTAAAGCTTTACTGTAAAAGCTTTTATAAGTAAATGATCTGAAAATAAGGTGGACTCAATTAGAGGTTGTGTTACTACTTTGTATCTTTCACATTACATATATAATTAGTATATCTTCTGAGAAAAGACTTTGAAAAGCATATTAATCAGTGATGCGAGTAGGGATTCTCTGAGCAAAACCTTGATTATCACATAGATTTAGTTTGTTAAAATAATAGTATTATATCTGGATGCATATTGACTTGTTTGAAAATAAAGCATAGAGACTGAGGCAGAGGGAGCGGCCAGGTAAAGTAGGACCTTGTATGTAAAAGGCTATGATTTTATTATGAGTACAATGGGAAGCCATTTGGGTAACTGGCAAGGAATTGAAAGATTTGTTTGTTTACAGGGGAATGATATAACCTGATTTAAGTTTTAAGAGACTTCTTTATATTTATAGTAGACCAGAAAGAAAGAAGTTGGTAGTCTAAATTGGGGTAATAGTCTGGAGAAGGAGAAAAGAGAATGGAGTCTGGATATATTTTGTTGATGCTACTACTGCTGGGCCAGAGTGAACTAGAAATCAAGGTCTAGCATTCACTGAAATGTGATATGTTGTAAGAATAACGGGTTTGGAGACAGACCTGGAGGAAATCAAGCATTCATGAGTCATCCAATTTGACATATGTTTTTTGGCAGCTGGATGGATAAGACTGGTGCTCAAGGAGGCACTCGGGCCTCAGGGAAAAACTAGAGATTTATTAGTGAATTAGATGGTTTTAAAGCCACAGAAATTGATAAATCACCTACTGAGTGAATGTAGGCAGAGACGAAGCATTAGGACAGAGTTCAGCATTTAGAGGTCAGTCAGGAAAGAATGCAGAAGCAAAGGTGCCCGAAGGAGGGGAGAAAGGCAAACAGGAGAATAAAGACATTGAAAGAGAGCATATTTAGGTTTGTTAGCTTTTCTTTTTTTACAAGCAGAAATTGACTAAAAGTAATGAAAAGCTGGATGCCAGACTGGGTTGTGGGTCAAACAGGAGATGATGAGAGGAATGAGCAAGGATTGGCACCTCTGCGCAGGAGCTAGAAATGGTTGTCAAGGGTGGCAGGTGTGAGCTGAAGAACTTGTCAAGCAAATACTTTGTTTAAAGATGACACTAGGGTGTGTTTGATACGACTAGTGTGTTCTGTAGGCAAAACTCTCTTAGCCTTTACCCTGCTTCCTTTTGTGCTCCAAGGCCCAATCTGCCTGTTATTCCCGGTATCTCTTGACTTCCTAGTTTTGCATTCCAGTCCTCTATAATGAAAAGGGAATCTTTTTTGGGTGTTAGTTCTAGGTCTTATAGGTCTTCATAGAACTGTTCAGCTTCTTCAGCATTGCTGGTTGGGACAGTGATTTCAATTACTGTGATATTGAATGCTAACATAGTTTTGCCAAGAGAACACACTGGTCATGACAAGCACCCTCTTCCAACAACACAAGAGAAGACTCTACACATGGACATCACCAGATGGTCGACACCAAAGTCAGATTGATTATATTATTTGCAGCTGAAGATGGAGATGCTCCATACAGTCAACAGAAACAAGACCAGGAGCTGACTGTGGCTCAGATGATGAACTCCTTATTGCAAAATTCAGACGAAATTTCAGAAGAAAGTAGGGAAAATCACTAGATCATTCAGGTATGACCTAAATCAAATCCCTTACAATTATATAGTGAAAATGACAAATAGATTCAAGGGATTAGATCTGATAGACAGAGTGCCTGAAGAACCATGGACGGAGGTTTGTGATATTGTACAGGAGCAGTGATCAAGACCATCCGCAAGAAAAAGAAATGCAAAAAGGCAAAATGGCTGTCTGAGGAAGCCTTACAAATAACTAAGAAAAGAAGAGAAGCTAAAGGCAAAGGAGAAGAGGAAAGATACACCCATCTGAATGCAGAGTTCCAAAGATTTATAAGGAGAGGTAAGTAAGTCTTCTTCAACAATCAATGCAAAGAAATAGAGGAAAACAATAGAATGGGAAAAACTAGGGATCTCTTCAAGAAAATTAGAGATACCAAGGGGACATTTCATGCAAATATGGGCACAGTCAAGTACAGAAATGGTATGGACCTAACAGAAGCAGAAGATATTAAGAAGAGGTGATAAGAATACACAGAAGAACTATACAAAAANTGCTCCATACAGTCAACAGAAACAAGACCAGGAGCTGACTGTGGCTCAGATGATGAACTCCTTATTGCAAAATTCAGACGAAATTTCAGAAGAAAGTAGGGAAAATCACTAGATCATTCAGGTATGACCTAAATCAAATCCCTTACAATTATATAGTGAAAATGACAAATAGATTCAAGGGATTAGATCTGATAGACAGAGTGCCTGAAGAACCATGGACGGAGGTTTGTGATATTGTACAGGAGCAGTGATCAAGACCATCCGCAAGAAAAAGAAATGCAAAAAGGCAAAATGGCTGTCTGAGGAAGCCTTACAAATAACTAAGAAAAGAAGAGAAGCTAAAGGCAAAGGAGAAGAGGAAAGATACACCCATCTGAATGCAGAGTTCCAAAGATTTATAAGGAGAGGTAAGTAAGTCTTCTTCAACAATCAATGCAAAGAAATAGAGGAAAACAATAGAATGGGAAAAACTAGGGATCTCTTCAAGAAAATTAGAGATACCAAGGGGACATTTCATGCAAATATGGGCACAGTCAAGTACAGAAATGGTATGGACCTAACAGAAGCAGAAGATATTAAGAAGAGGTGATAAGAATACACAGAAGAACTATACAAAAAATTTCTTCATGACCAAGATAATCATAAAGGTGTGATCACTCACCTAGAGCCAGACATCTTGAAATGTGAAGTCAAGTGGGCCTTAGGAAGCAGCATCACTAAGAAAAAAGCTAGTGGAGGTGATGGAATTCCAGTTGAGCTATTTCAAATCCTAAAAGATGATTCTGTGAAAGTGCTGCATTCATTATGCCAGCAAATTTGGAAAACTGAGCAGTGGCCACAGGACTGGAAAAGGTCAGTCTTCATTTCAATCCCAAAGAAAGGCAATGCCAAAGAATGTTCAAACTACTGCACAATTGCACTCATCTCACATATTAACAAAGTACTGCTTAAAATTCTCTAAGCTAGGCTTTAACAGTATATGAACCATGAAGTTCCAGATGTTCAAGCTGGATTTAGAAAAGGTAGAGGAACCAGAGATCATATTGCTAGCATCTGTTGGATCATCGAAAAAGCAAAGGAGTTCCAGAAAGTCATCATCTACTTCTGCTTTATCGACTGTGCCAAAGCCTTTGTCTGTGTGGATCACAATGAACTATGGAAAATTCTTAAAGAGTTGGGAATACCAGACCGCTTTACCTGCCTCCTGAGAAATCTGTATGCAGGTCAAGAAGCAACATAACTGGACATGGAACAACAGACTGGTTCCACATCTGGAAAAGAGTATGTCAAGACTGTGTATTGTCACCCTACTTATTTAACTTATGTGCAGAGTATATCATGTGAAATTCCGGGCTGGATAAAGCACAAGCTGGAATCAAAATTGCCGGGAGAAATATCAGTAACCTCAAATATGCAGATAACACTGCTTTTATGGCAGAAAGTGAAGAAGAACTAAGGAACCTCTTGATGAAAGTGACAGAGGAGAGTGAAAAAGTTGGCTTAAAACTCAACATTCAGAAAACTAAGATCATGGCATCTGGTCCCATCACTTCATGGCAAATAAATGTGGAAGCAATGGAAACAGTGAGATTTAATCACTGCAGATGGTGACTGCAGCCATGAAATTGAAAGACACTTGTTCCTTAGAGGAAAAATTATGACCAACCTAGACAGCATAATAAAAAGCAGATACATTACTTTGCCAACAAAGGTCTGCCTAGTCAAAGCTATGGTTTTTCCAGTGGTCATGTATGGATGTGAGAGTTGGACCACAAAGAAAGCTGAGCACCGAAGAATTGATGCTTTTGAACTGTAGTTGGAGAAGACCCTTGAGAGTCCTTTGGACTGCAAGGAGATCAAATCAGTAAATCCTCAAGGAAATCAGTCCTGAATATTCATTGAGAGCACTGACATTGAAGCTGAAACTCCAATACTTTGGCCACCTGATATGAAGAACTGACTTATTGGAAAAGACCCTGATGCTGGGAAAGATTGAAGGTGGAAAGAGAAGGGGATGACAGAGGATGAGATGGTTGGATGGCATCACTGACTCAGCGGACATGAGTTTGAGTAAGCTCTGGGAGTTGGTGATGGACAGGGAAGCCTGATGTGCTGCAGTCCATGGGGTTGCAAAGAAATTGAACTGAACTAAAGGGTGTGTTTGATGGGAGTGATCTAGTAGAAGAAGAAGTGTAAGTTATCAGAGAGAACCAATCCACTGTTACTGCTCGCTTTCCTTATCTTCTCCTCCTGCCTCTTTCGCACCTCCACTGTGTGTGAGTGTGTTTGTATAATGTTTCTCCAGCTACGAGTAGCAAGTAGAATGTTCATTTCTTTTCAGTTATAGACTCTTGAAATCTGATGTAAGCATTCAGTCTTCCTTCATCAGGAAAATATAAAACCATAAACATTAGCACACATTTCAGCGGTTACTTGAACGCCAGGGGCTTTCCTATCTTCCCCACATTAAGACTTGGTTCTTTACCATCTGAGCCTTGAGGGAAGGCCAAGACTCAGTTCTTCAGTTTAATGAAATGATGGGGCCTTTTTCCCTCAGTCTCATGGACTTCAGAGCAATGATTATTTCCAGGCACTGTGATCAACTATGAGGTTTATGTGAGAGGACGTCTATATGCCATGGAGAGTTTTTCTTAGATGTGCTGTACCAATACAAGGGTTTCCCAGGTGACACTAGCGGTAAAAAAAAATCCACTTGCCAATTTAGGAGCTGCAAGAGATGTGAGTTTGATCTTTGAGTTGGGAAGATCCGCTCCAATATTCTTGCTTGGGAAATTCCATGTGGAGAGGAGCCTAGTGGGCTACAGTCCATTGCACTGCAGAGAGTCAGACACAATTGAGTGAGCACCTACTAATGCAAAAATATTTTTAGTAATATTTACAAATGAAATACCATTCTGGACAACAGAATGATAGGCTTTGTATGTCAGAACATGGTGTCAGAGTCATTCAGATAACACAGAAGGAGGGAGAGATGTACCTGCTGCCACTCTCCCATCAAAGATTCTCTGTCTGTTGCTCTCTGGGTGTATAGTCAAAGGCTGGGTGTGTTCTTTCTTTTCTCCATAGAAGAGGAAGGCTTGCTGGCCTAGAGGAGCATGGCTCGAGTGTTAGAGATGCACTAATGAGCCCATAAAACCTGTCCTTCTTTGACTTTTGCAGCCAGACTTTTGCCTTTTTGTTCTATTTGCCCCAGTCGGAGCAATTAGGCAGAGGTTCGTGTGGATACCATCTCTTTTCCAAAGATGTGCCTCGGTTTTGTAGGATGAACTGTAGATTTCCAGAGTCTCAAAACATGAGTGTCAGAAAGCATATTGAACATCTTGTATTGTAATGATTTTCAAACCTGGATTGGGTGCACGTTAAAATTGTGGTGGGGAGGGGAAAGCAGGTGTTGTTTGGAAAAACACGTATAGATGCCTGTTTTCATGATACGGATGACAGAAGAGACACTGATCAGAATTCCCTTGGCTGTGGCAGACATGTTGGCAGTCAAGTGAGAAAGTCTGGCAGAAAGTTTGGATGAAAACATTTTGAAATCTGATCCCACCCCTTCATTTAAGAAGTAAGCAAATGAATCAAGTCCCAAAGGTGAACTGACTTACCCCCGGATTCCATAGCTAATGGTGTAAACTGGAGACTACAGCTTGTTCTCCAGAGCTCTCTATTTTTCCCCTATTGTGCTTATGCCCCTGTGTGTGTGTGTGTGTGTGTGTGTGTGTGTGTGTGTGTGTGTGTGTGTGTGTGTTGCTGTGTGTGTGCGCACACGTTTGCACGTATGTGTGCATATGCTCAGTTGTGTCCTACTCTTTGCAACCCCAGGGACTATAGACTATAGCCCCCAGGCTCCTCTGCCTGTGGGATTATTCCAGGCAAGAATACGAGAATGGGGTGCCATTTCCTACTCCGAGCCAGGGATCAAATCTGCATCTCTTGGTGTCTCCTGAATTGGCAGGCAGATTCTTTACCACTAGTGCCACCTGGGAAGCCTCCCTACAAAAAGTTCATTAGTCATAATGAACTTGCTGCTCCAGTGTGCTGAAATTCACAGCAAGCTTGCTTTTCAGTAACAGAGGTTGTAAGCAGAGAACCCTGTTTGCCTATTTCCTCCCACCCCATCTATTCTTTTCCTTAGAATACAGTACTTGAATGGTCTCTGCTTAGCACAGAGTATCTCAAGATTCAGACAAGGATGGGGGAGAAAAAAAAGAAACGAATGGCTAATTTGTGCCTCAGGAGTCTTAGAAAGGTTTTATAGAAACCCTACAAATTATACCTAAGAAAAAAATACTGGTATTTTCTGGTCATCTTGCACATTTCTTCCACATAGCATCACTGGATTCTGTGCTTACGTTAACTTATCTAGCATAAATCATTGGTTTTACTGAAATGTAATTGTTACAGACAAGAGAGTATTATGCAGTTTTCATTCAGAATAAAAATGAAATGTGTGCCCGGATGCTTATGAATAGTGAATTTTTTCCCCTTTTAAAATTGTTTCCTAGTATTAAGGTGATTCTTTGTTCATCCTTTCTGAACCAACACATAGGTTTGCCTGCTGGGACATTCAGTTCAGTGCAGCCAAAACTTATAGCCACTTTAGACATCTGTAAAGATGCAGGAAGAACAAAGAGTGAGCGTTCAGCTGTCTGTGATTTATACTTTGGGGTAGATGGATGAGAGGCTGGAAATAACTTGTTTCAGAGGACAGGCTACATCTATTTTCCAAGAAGGACTGCCTATCTTATTACCTTGTCACTGTCACCAGAAGCTGTCAGCCTTTCAAGCTAAGATGCTCTTTTCTCCTGTTTTTTTTTTTTTTCTAGCCCAGAAACCCCTATCTTTGTTTCAACACCCTGTTTTATTTTAAATGAGTGAAAGAGATATTGAGTGTAGTTCCCCACTGGGGAGACTGGCAGAGTGATTTTCAAGAATAAGGGGATGACTGGAACTCCAGTCTTACTTATCAATGGAATTGTCAAGTTTAGAAAGTTTCAGTCAATTCAGTTCAGTCGCTCAGTCGTGTCTGACTCTTTGCAACCCCATGGACTGCAGCACGCCAGGCCTNCCTGGCAATCTTGATTCCAGCTTGTGCTTCATCCAGCCCAGCATTTCTCAGGATAAACTCTGCATATACATTAAATAAGCAGGGTGACAATATACAGCCTTGACGTACTCCTTTTCCTATTTGGAACCAGTCCGTCGTTCCATGTCCAGTTCTAACTGTTGCTTCCTGACCTGCATACAGGTTTCTCAAGAGACAGGTCAGGTGGTCTGGTATTCCCATCTCTTTAAGAATATTCGACAGTTTGCATAGGCACTTAATATTGGAGGCTAGAGGAATAGGCCTGTGAAAGTGTAGTCAGCTTGGGATGTTAGGCGAGGTGAGTTCAAAATCTGCTTTCAGTAAACCTTGATTTTGGCCGAGGAATTTGACTTCCCAGATTGCAAGTTGTAATTTATAAAATAAGGAGTTTGGTCTCAGTCATGTGAAAGCTCCCTTTCAGCTCACGTGGTGTTCTTCTAGAACAGATGGTGGGAAGAACATTGGTCTTAAAGCTAGGAGGCAAGGGTTATAAATTCCTGAATTGGGTTTCAGTCTCTCCTTGAAAATGAAGGATGAAGCCAGATTATCTTCTTGGAATTTCTAGTTAGGGCATTCTTTATTTTCTCTGTTCTCTACTTTCTCTATGTTCTATAATTATAGAATAGCCTATGTTCTAGTTGTACAGATTTTCAAAGAGATGGTAGGAATGATGACTGTGTTTCATCCTGGCCTCCAGATTGCGTGGTTCAGGTGACCCTACCCCTGTCTGAGGTCAGAAGATGATGATGAGGCGGTCTCAGTGCCATCTGAGTCCTTCCTTTTTCTCCTTAGTGCGCCTCACACTCTAACAAACCACATATTCTCTACGTTTCTTTTTTCTCTCTGTGGTCTCTCCCCACCAGAATATAGGCATCATGCATAATATGTATCTGTGCCCTTTAAAACCACATTTTCCATAGTTTAAGGTATTTAAACGATAGAAATCACTTCAAATAAAACTGGTTAAACATTTTTTTACATCAGTGTTTTTACCCCACTTGTTCTAAAGGCTTTGTTATATTCTTCATCTTATGTAATCATTAACTGGAAACATTATTTTCTAGGTGAAATTTCCGTCAGAAAATTGAGTAAGCTCCTTATCTGAATTCTTCTTGCAATCCATTTTTCATCACAAATGAAGCAGTAATTTAAGACTAGCAGGAAATAATATGTCCAATTTCAAATGTACAGTATGTAGGCAAGTAGAAATTGTTTTTGCTAGCTTTCTTTCCTGGTGCCACTCATTTGAATATGTTGCCAGTGAACCTTCTTGTTAGATTTGTTGTGGTAAATTATATTATTATGTGACAAGTAACAGGTACCACTGAGTGCTAACCTTTTATTAGACATGCACATTTTCATTTCAGTTAATGTAATACCTGTCTGACATTTTCTGAAAAAAATGAAATGAGAATTGTTTTCCCCCTTTGGTGATAGTATTCTGTCACTAAGCTAGGATGACAGTTAGCAATTTAGTTTCTATCCGTTAACATCTGTCTCATCAAACGGTCACTAGAAGAGTACCTTAGGTCATTAGTTTTGTGTGAAAAGGCGTCCTCTTTTTAGGGGACAGTCCACTCTCTTTCTGAGCCGTCTAGAAATGCAGGTCCTGTCTCAGCCTCCCCTCTTTTTTGTATGCAGCAATATAGAGAAGTCAGGGAGACCCAAACGTTTGTCTCTAACCTTGTCTCCATTTCTTTCCTTCATATATTTTCTTTTTCTACCAAAATAAACTACCAAACATTTCTCCATTTAGGACTCTTGTTCTTTGAAAGAAAGTGAGTGTTGGTATCTCAATCATGGCTGACTCTTTATGATCCCATAGACTGTAGCCTGCCTGACTCCTCTGTCCATGGAATTCTCCAGGCAAGAATACTGGAGTGTGTAGCCATTCCCTTCTCCAGGGAATCTTCCCCACCTAGGAATTGAACCTGGGTCTCCTACATTGCAGGTAGATTCTTTATAATCTGAGTCACCAAGGAAGCCCCTCTTATTATTTCCCAGCACTCAATTTCCTTGAGGTTAGAATGCTCCATCTTCCTATAGCACACCCATGGTCTCCTCTAGAGAAACTCTGATACCTGTCTTATGAGATTCCATACTTAGCTCCCGTTGGGAGTTATCTCGCCTTCCTCTTCATTGTGTTAGTATTTCTGTTGTCCAGTTACTACTCTTTCATGGCACTTACACAGATCTCTGATAGTCAGTTTATTGTGTGTTGCTTCTTGTCCACTTGAATGTGGATGTTTTACATAAAGTGAGGATCTAGGTAGCATTCTTCTTGGAGAGACCATAGTCTGTGCTGTTGCTGAACACTCTGTAGAATGTTCCAGGACTGTGGGCAAGAGACCATCTCAATGTGCTGAAAGCAGCTTTCCTGCCCATTTCCATCAGACTGTGCAGTACCTCCAAAGTTAAAAGGGGACACAAAAATCTACCTGTTTATTGAGGCATCCTGAAAAGAGGAAAAAGATACCAACACCTCAGTTGCCCAGTCTCCCACACCGGAGTAGGTTAGGCCTGTGATCTGGGCAGAGGATAGGTGTGGCCAGCTCTGGTGTGATCAGTCGTTACCTGGTTGTAGGGCCATTGTTGACCATGGCTTTATGAGGTGATTCATTGGGAAAGACATGAGCATTGTGTAAGTAACCAAAATGGTACCCAGGAGTCTCACACGGGGGCCTTACTTCTATGTGGAGTCATTTCCTGCAGTTTCCATCTCTCCTTTCCCCTTACTCCTTGTCAGTAGCAGTTTGTTTTCTGGCTGGTCCGTTTCGCCAAAGCTGTTATGTATGAATGGCGGAAGGGTGAACAGAACCTCACCTCTCATTACTGTCTTTCCTTCTACAGCTCCATCAAAGAATTTGGGGGAGGGGCTGGCAACATGGTACTTACTTCTTTTTTCATTTAGTTGCTTTATCTTAGAGAAGCAGAGCTAGTAACTGTATTTATCAAAACGTTTCTCTAGGCAGAGCCTACCAAGCAATAGGAGTTGGTTTTGTATGTATGTTTATTCCATCACTAACCCACACAGAGTATGACATCCAGGATTAGATTAGTCTCAAATAAATCACAAGCCTTCAGTAAACGTTAATTGAATGAATAAATAAGTAGTTTGGTAAAGAGATGCCCACCTAATAAGAGAGCAGAGACCAAAGAATTTTGAAATTTTTTCATTAAATTTTTTATTTAATAAAAAATTAAAAATTTGTTTTTATTAACATAAAATGCTAGCTCTAGATTAAAAAAAACATTAAGCAATAATAAATGTAAGAGAAAAGTAAACCACCATTCCACCCACACTGCGCTGAGCCCAGTGTCATTCGGTGCAGTGTCCATAGATTCTGGAGGACTGCTCTTGTTGTTTCGTTGCTAAGTTGTGTCTGACTCTTTGTGACCTTGTGGACTGTAGCCCACTAGGCTCCTCTTGAGATTTCCCAAGCTGGAATACTGCAGTGGGTTGCGATTTCCTTCTCCAGGGGATCTTCCTGACCCAGGGATCAAACCTGTGTCTTCTGCATTTGCAAGAAGATTCTTTACCACTGAGCCCCCAGAGAAGCCCATCTGGACTATATCCACTCCTTCCACTTCCCTTTTGAATACAGACCGCTTTGAACCTGCGGCTTTTTCCCCCCACTGAGTATATCTTAGGCATTTCAATATTACTGCTTATAGTAACTTACTGCATTCTTTTTAATGGCTGTGCAGTTTTTGTCATATGAATGTGCCGTATTTTATTCAACCAAAACAACAGATGGGCAGTTAGTTGCTCAATCATGTCCGACTCTTTGAGACCCCTTGGACTGTAGCTCACTAGACTCCTCTGCCCATGGAATTTTCTAGGCAAGATACTGGAGTGGGTTGCCATCTACTTCTGCAGGGGATCTTCCCAACCCAAGGATCGAACCTGGGTCTCCTACATTGCAGGCAGATTCATCTGAGCCACTTACTATTTATTAAGAACATTCAAGAGAACATTCTTGGCAATGTATCTTGCTTATCTTGGGTCTTTGTCTGTATATTCCTTGAAGAAATGCTGGCTCAGGGGCTATGAGAAGTATTTTCATTTTTGATAAATTTTGACCAGTCTCCCTTCCTACCCCAGTAACATCTGGTCTCAAAGTGTATGAATGTGTTTATTTCCTTACAACCTTGTTAGTAAGAAATATTATTTGCATTAATTATTAATGATTTGAGTTTCTTGCTTTAGGTTTCCTCTCTAATAAGTGCCTTGTCCCTCATTTATTTCTTTTGTTTGTGCACTGGGGGTAAAGGCTATCAGGCCCACGAGCTTTACCTGTCATTCTCTGACTTTAAACTCTGCAGGATAGGTAGAAGCCTTAGCACTGTGGTTTGGGAATCAGAGATCTGGCTCTTGGCCCAGCTTGGAGCATGACTCACTCTTGCTACTTTGAATAAGTCCATTTTGTTTGTTTACTTCTCATTTTTCTTAGGAGGTAAATATCAGATGTTTAATGCCTACCTGATTTTTTTTTCTTTAATCAGTCTCCTAGAATGAACTGAAGAAAAGGGAGTAGAGAGGCGAAGTGATATACCAAATTATATGGCTTTGGACAGTCTCTCTGGGCCAAAATATTTTATCTGAAAAAGTGCAAGTGTTGGACTAAATACCCTCTGAGGTCTGTATAGATCTTTGAGCCAACGAATCTATATTTGAAATGATATGAAAAAGAAGTCCTGTGCTGGTAACCGTTAAGGGTGTTACCTGTTCCATCTCGTGTGTTTCATTGGCACTTTGAGCTGTACCATTTGAAATGGATATAATTTCATTTCCGTCTATTCTTCTTTGGTAGGAGTTGTGATTTTTCCTGTAGTTACAACTTCCTTGTTCTCTTTCTAGTTCCCTTTCTCTCTCTTTTGTTGGTCTGTGGAACTCATAAAACCCACCTTGATTGATTGGCTGCTTCCAGTTTCCTCATAATTATTACTTCAGCTTGTGTGATCAAAGTAATGTTGGTTTTTTTTTTTATAAAAGACTTATTAATTTTTGGCTGAGCTGGGCCTTCGTTGCTGTGCGCAGGCCTGCTTTAGGTACAGCAAGCAGGGCTACTCCTTGTCAAGGCGGGAGAGCTTCTCATTGCTGTGGCTTCTCTTGTCGTGGAGCATGGGCTGAGTTGCCCCGCAGCAAGTGGGATCTTCCCAGACCAGGGTTCAAACTCAGAACCCCTGTGCTGGCAGGTGGATTCTTAACCACTGGACCACAGGAAGCCCAATGTTGGTTTTTTAACACACGAAAGATGAATTCATAGATCACAAATGGAGAGGTCCTTCAAGTCACAGGCTGGAAGAGCCTCTGTCACTCTGGAGGACATGGAGGATGGGAAGCCGTAGCAGTCATGTGTTGTGTAAGGGGCCCGTTGTGTAGACACAACAACTTTCACCCATATCTGTTACTTCTGAAGAGCCAAAGTTGTGCATTTTATGTGAAAACCTCAAATTCTTCAGTACTTAACACATTTCTAAAACATTTTGCAGGGCAAACAAACAAAGCCATGGGTTGGCTTTGATTCTGCTGTAAACCCACATAAGGGTTGAGAACATCTTCCTTCTCTAATTGGTACCACCTTATTGTTTATGAGATTATCTCCTGCTGGGTAAAAATGTGAGGATGTAATTTTAGTTTTTAATAGGAGTTTTTAGCAATAGAGTATGGTTTAAATCATTTACCATCTTTCCATAATCTGAAATATGAGTGGAAATAAAATACTGCCTTTTTAGTTGTAGCATTGTATACAGCATTCCACCTCCTTATGAAAGGAAAACTCCTAGTGACATCCTATAAGATGTTTCCTTGCTTCTTTTTAAAGTCAGAGAAATACATAGCTTCAGTGTGTTTGTCAGTTACTACAAAGTTGAGAGTGGATTTATTTTGATCAACATATCCAGGCAGAACTAAAACCACTGCAGTAAGATAACCAGTCCACAGTAGGGCTCAGTCTTAGGGACTATTCTTGCTGATGGCGATTTACGGGAGATCATGTCAGGATTTTATTTTTCTTGTTCATGCGTATTATTCAAGCTACACTTAATAGGCGTCTTCTATAAATTCAGCGTTGAAGAGGTTGCTGTGAGAATAGCAGGTGTGTGCGTGTGTGCTAAGTTGCCTCAGTCATGTCTGACTCTTTGCAAACCGCTGGACTGTAGCCCACAGGGCTTATCTGTCCATAGGCTTCTCCAAGCAAGAATACTGGAGTGGGTTGCCATGCCCTCCTCCAGGAAATCTTCCTGACCCAGTGATCAAACTCAAATCTCTTACATCTCCTGCACCGGAGCAAAAGCAAATGATGAGTGAGTGGGGGATACAGACAGGTGGAGTTAGGTCATTGGGTAATTATAACACTGGGATAAGACAATTCACCGAGCTCAGAGACTGACAGAAAATGAATGCTTCTAGCTTGAGCTTGGCGGTCAGCAGACCCTTTCAAAGGAAATGATAGCTAAGTTGAGCTCTGAAGAGATGGCAGGGGTGTCTGAGGCTCAGAGACTATGGGGAAGGGAGCAGAAGAGATAGCATCCCAGAGGTCTGAGAGGATGAAGTAAATTGGAAATCTGTAAGAAGCACAGTGCTTCCTCGGTGGCTCAGCAGTAGATTCCGCCTGCAATGCAGGAACTGCAGGAGACGCGGGTTCTATCCCCAGAAGATCCCCTAGAGGAGGAAATGGCAACCCAGGCCAGTGTTCTTTTCTGGAGAATCCCTTGGACAGAGGAGCCTGACAGGCTACAGTTCATGCGGTTGCAAAGAGCTGGACACGACTGCAGTGACTTAGCACACCTGCCCAGACAAGAAATGACATATGGCTGGAGTTCATGGTGTAGAGGGAGGCGGAGCCTCTGAAATTAAGAGCCTTATTGTTCAGGTCTTTGGGAGTCCTGTTAGGCAGCCATTGAAATATTTGAAGAAGAGGAGGAACTCGATCAGAGAAATGTGAGTTTTTTAAAAAGATAGATATTTTGGCCGTGCTGGGTCTTCGTTGCTGCATGCTTGGTTTTTCTAGCTGGGCAGGGGCTCCTCTCCTGTTGCGGAACATGGTCTGTAGGCGAGCAGACTCAGTAGTTATGGCTCATGGCTTAGTCACCTTGCAGCATTTGGGATCTTCCCAGACCAGAGGTCGAACCCATGCCTGTACTGGCAGGCAGATTCTTACCCACTGTGCCACCAGGAAAGCCCTAAACATGATTTTAAAAAGCCAGTTTGAACAGCGGTTTCCCCCTTAGCTCTCTTCTTTAACCTGTTACTCTCCTTTGAAACGTCTTTAGAACAGGTGATGATGCTGCAGGTGAAGAGTTGTGTAGATAGGTTTGTGATATCGGATGTCCTTCTCCAAGCCAGGCTTCAGCAATATGTGAACCTTGAACTCCCTGATGTTCACTGGTTTTAGAACAGGCAGAGGAACCAGAGATCAAATTGCCAACATCCGTTGGATCATGGAAAAAGCAAGAGAGTTCCAGAAAAACATCTATTTCTGCTTTATTGACTATGCCAAAG